>MU280181.1:980851-1187006 GCA_022385635.1 Xylaria scruposa
AATGTTTTTTTTACCCCCTTTTTATTTTTTTTTTTTTAAAATTTTATTTTAAATTTTTTTTAAACCGTTTATTTCCTTCCCTGTTTCCCTTTGCAAAAAAAAAAAAAAAAAAAAAAAAAAAAAAAAAAAAAAAAAACTTATGAAAAGAAATCAGGACATAATACAGGTCAGATTGGAGAAATATGCGCCTCGCCGCGAAAGGAACAGGAAAGAAGAAGCGGTATGGCATGGAAAAGAGCCCCGGCCATCGGACACCGGGCGTAGGTGAGCAGAGAGACGTTGTTGCCGGATGACACCCATTAACAGGTCTCGGACGGCATGTTCCAACGCTCATTCAGCAGCACCAACGAAAGACCAATAGTATCCAGGTTTCACAAACCCTTTTTTCCCCCAGTCATACGTATAGCTATGCTGTAGAATGGCGCGCGTTTCCCGCCCGACGACGACGACCCAAGACGGCACGGCAAAGCTGCCGCACCAGTAGATCTCGCAGACAGTTGCCGGCTTGCTGCTACTGCACTGCTGCGTTGACATGCGAATCTTGCTGCTCGGTGCATCCAGCGCGTGGCAGATGCTTATTATTAGCATCGTAGCCGATCTAACCTTCCTCTCTCTCCTCCTCCTCCTCCTCCCCTCTCCCGTCTTGTACCTATCTACATCTCACGTTCACTCACTCTCTGGGTCTGGGTACATGTAAGTGAAGGGTGAGTGTGTGTATATGTGTGTGTGAGAGGACGAGGGGAGGGTTTCCCCCGACCAACGGTTCGTGCGCGGGATACGGACCACCCAATCAGTACCTGTGCGCACGGCTAGGTCTCTAATAAGTCTCTCATAAGAGGGCCCCCCCCTTTCGCCCATTGGTGCATTCACAACATCCCACCTGCAAGCAGGCTGGGCCAACATTATCTTGGCCATAGAGCCAGCCCTCTGCCTTCGTGGCCCTGGGCGGTAGAAGCCCTCGCCTTTTGCATATGATCCCAAGAGATGTCTGAGTTGGGCACGAAGAAATGACTAGCACGCTGGGCAGTATCCCCATCCCCGTGGGTCCAACCGCTGGGTTGCGCCATCTAAGTTAAACTAGACTACGGTGGAAAATGAGGCCGTAGCCTGAACTGAAAGGCGAGTAGATGTGTCTGTTGGCAGCGACGTGGTTCCATCGACGGTCACGCGGATGACAGAAAACCGGGTATAATAAAGACTCTTGGGCCTGCCTTAACCGACGCCCCACTCTCAACTTTGAAGCGTGGCCTCATTCGAAGCTTTTCGTAGTCATGTACAACCCTTCGAGAGGTGTTTACAGTATCGTTCGTGGGGGTGACTGGGGCGGAGAAGATAGTAGTGTAGGGCTATAGCATATGTCCAGTGTAGTGAAAATGATAGGTCATCTATATTAGAGGCTGTTATAACCACTATAATTATGTCTGGTAGGGGCCTAGTTGCCCTTGCTGACCAACTAGGCCCGGGGGGGTTATAAGAAACCAAGCCAGTCTGAGGAAATTCGACCTCCGTGTCTCGGCGCGTGGCAGTCATGATCGATTCAGTGATGTGTAAGTGAGAAGAGGCCGCAGTCAGATGACATGTCTTCTAAATGACCTGCTTATAGTCATATAGGCAAAACGTGAAAGTAAACAACTGCTGACGCCTGCCCCAGACATCCTTCGGTCATGGCTCGAGCCGTGTTGCGGCGGAGCTGATTCGGCGAGCCTTGCGAATGATAAGAGACGATAGAAAGTCTAGATGAGTCGGTTTGGTGTGTCGGTCATAGCGCACAAGCCATGCCATGTCATGCTGTGCCCTGATTTTGAGATGGATCACTGGAGGAATAGGCTGCGGGGTTCTTTTTTTCAATTGATTCAATTTGAAGAGCTTCGAAAGACGACCTATACCATAATCTACCCCCTTGGCGACGCCTCCCCTGATATTGGTACCCGTATACTCCCTCTATCGCCATCCGTCGCCATCTACGGCTGGAGGACCATAATGGCCACTCTTATCTCACGTCCACATTAATCGAGTAGACCCCTATTCTCCCGGAGAGGTCCGCTTGTGTTCCATCAATATGTCGTCAAAGGCTTGATAGCATAGGCGGGGGTTCTGGTTCTTGCTTGGCTTTCTGCGGTCTGATCTACGCGCATTATCGTCTGGCCTCTTCCTATATCACGCTTCGCCTCTTGTATGGAGCTCTTGTTGGTATACCGGAACCCTTCAATTACCCAACCGGCCGTTGCTTCGGCGTCATCACGCCAAGACTCCCTCGAGATATGAGAATGTAATGCAGATCAGGTTCCCATCCTGAACCAACGCCTCGCCCAAAACCCAGATGAAATCAAAATAGAAGTAGGGAATTCTGTATGAGAAAAACCTTGCCGGTTTGCCATCATAATGGGGAATCCATGAGCCCTGTGCAGTACCAATGCATTGAAACCCAAGAGCCCAGAAGCTTGCTCTTCAGCTCGAGACCACAAGACTGCAAATCTGCAAGCCTCTATGCTTATGACGTAACAAGGCTGGTTGCTACCAACTAGCTTTGTATCAGCCGCACAATGGGCATTGGCCGGGCTGAACAATATAGCGCTCGTGTGGTCCTCTCGGGCACGCAGTTTTACGACTTCCGTCTATAGAAGTGCGGAAGAAATGCGCGCCTGGGTCATGACAAGTTGTGTATATGTAGTAATTCTTTGTATACTCGCACATCGTAGGCGGTTTTTGAAAATCAGATTATGATCGATGGCAACTATGAAAAGTGAGCCTCGTCCAGCAGAATAGGGGCCGGGCGATAGAGGGAAACGAGTATATGTACCTTCAAGATATAAAATCGTAGAGGCGGGTTGGGAAAGCAACTTTGAGAATATCAAGTTAATATTTGCGTAGACTGTACTATCACCATTCATCGAGAATGGGAATAGCAAAGTGAAGCTCGACGCATGAGATTGTGATGGCAAGACAGTTTGGATCTTTATATATCATTCGAGATGTGTGCCGGGGCTAGCAGAAAGAGACATCAAGCATACAGGGCTTCCCTGTCCTAGCCTAGAGGTTAGAGTGGGCAAGCTACAGTATGGGAGTCCCATACAATCCCGCTACTGTAAATAAGATACATCGTACGGTAGAAGCAGGTCCCCATTTAGCCATCGACAGGAGATCGCAGGCAGGAGGTACACTGGGGAACAGCATGCGCAAGTATAGATGACTCCGCAAATTGGAAAGCCATATAGCAAGCTACGCCTGATGCCTGGTCCAAGAGACCGAGAGGCCTGTACATAAGTGACATGGGTTTCTACAAGGCCTCCCCCTGTCGACGAAGCCGCGATGGGGAAAAGGGTTGGCACGTATGATGTCGAGAGACATATTATCATCGCAAAGACGGTGCAAGCCTGGTCCAGGTGTGGCCGACGGGGGTTGTTCTGTATGCTGTAGAGGGACTCAAGCAATAGTTGGCTCTATAAGATCATCCAGGCAGAGCAAGAATGGCCATATTTTTGCCCGCGACCAGGGTGGAACATCGTTTTGTTCTTGATACTTGTCATAAGAAACTCCGCCGGAACACAACATTTGGCCAACGTTTCGCCCAAGTGGTGGGCTATAAGACGAGACGATACCACCCTGGTACCACAGGTAAGGTCATACCGTACCGTAGATCGGTAGGGATGAGCCAAGTCACGGCCACGGCGCTGCGGAAGGTGAGCAAAAAGGGACCGAAAGGGGACCAGGGAAAGGGAAAGAAACCGAAAAAAAAAAACGAAAAAGACGAAGAGAACGCGAGAAGGGTAACCCCTGACGAAGCGCAACACCCCTACCCGAACTTACATGTAGGTACCTGAGGAGCTAGTATAGTACGCACAAGACCGACAGTACTCTGCACACTAAGACCCTAGGCACAACACGCAGGTATGGGTAATGAGTTGACAGGCTCTCGGATGTGGCATAGCCGCAACTTGCAATAGCGGTAAGTCAATGGTGTTGCATGGCAAAAGATGAAACCAAAAAGCTTCATGATCCCATAATTAACAATTATAATCATATAGTATATATATGATGATAGTCATGTATTGCCGTTGTTGTTATTTGTTGATTGGCTCTATAGAGCATGATGGCATGTGAAGAGGAGATTTCTGCAAGATTAACACAGAGAATTATTTCTGGTTTGGTCTCGGGATAGTCTCGGGAGAGTCGGTGGGCTTCTGTCGTTAGTGTACTGCAAGTTGATGTACCTATTTACACAAGTGCCCTGCAGCAGGTGGCGGTATGGGCTGGCCTGCAGTGCCCAGGTATGTAGACTACGGCATAATACCTGTACAACAACAGAGGATGTACAGTAGTGCAGGCACAAGTGCCAGGCCTTACCCCTAGTGGCATAGTCAGCGCGCGCGCACTGATCATTGTCATCCCTTATGAAACGTCGTCGTCGTGAGTGAATATGGTCTTAATCATCCATGTAAGTGGGCGGACCTCAGCTATTAATCAATTCCGAATTGTGTCTACGGTACTGCACGCTATATACCCATCTGCATCCGTGCAGAAGATTATCGAGCATATCTGGAATACCGCCTACAACGGCAATTGTTAGCTGAGGAGCGGGAACGAATGATATCGGAGCAAACCTTCCTGGCTTATATCCTATAGAGCATTGGTAATAAGGCTCCGATGAAAAGTTCAAGCTGCCGGAAGTCGTCCTTCGCGTGACTTATTGGTATGCGATGTTCTGTTAATTTGCTCCAGCGACGCGAGGCCCCGCCGCATCACATACCCCGTGAGACATGTGCCTGTTCAAAATGAAATCAAGTTTAATATCGGATGAAGATGCAGCATGCGGTGCGGCCTGGCGTCTGTCAGCATCTATCGAGCCGGGGGGGTAGGGGCGGGCGACTTCACGTTGCTCGTTATAATAATAGACGAGAGATATCCTGGGCCCATGGCTAATTCAAGCATGGCTTAGGCCTGGCATGCCATTTTAAATTCCGAGCCTTATATAGAAAATCACCTTAGGGTAGGTCCATGTGTTTCTGTAACACCCACTAGTTAACAGTTGTTTGTCTCTAGGCGCCTAAGCCGATTTGATATAAGCGGAAGTAGAGTTTGGACAGTGTCGTTGCTAGGGCACAAGGAATATGCGCAAGGTGTTAATGCGGCTCTTCTATAATGCAACTACGCGCCCAACATGTACGTATCCTCACCCCGGCGCCCAAATCAAGGACCCCATGTGCTAGCGAATCTACGCATACATCATCATGCCTTACGGGCATGCCAAGTTGTCTACTTTGGTCTATACAATGTCACGTATATTCTGCGTGTTATCGTTCCTCGTCCGGCCTCTGCCCCCAGCTCGCGTAGCCGCCCGAGTGGGACCTTGTCGTGAAAAGAGCGGCCTGCAGCAGTTCTACCCGGGGTACCTTGACGTACAACGCAGTTATCGCGTGGATCGCCTGTTGTTTCGAGTGACAGCTATCTATGTGATGCTTCGGCAACGTTGCCGTCCTCGCCTCGGTGCAGACAGGACACAAGAGCCTCGACTTGAGCGCTGTTCATTCTGACCTACAATATTCCGTCAGCCGCCCTATGCGCCATAAACCAGAGCCGCGACCCCTTCAGACTTGAGCGTTACCACGCCGCACGGTAGGGGTAAGCTACAGGGATAGTGGTCGATGGACAAGGTAGATTTGACCGCCAACGATCTTAGATCCGGGATGGTACGCCATCCTGGTCGAGTCCTGGAAGAAAAAATGCTTGCACATTGCCGAGAAATAGCATGATGCCCTCATTCGAACGTCTGTACAGCATTTATGGGGGTTTGTCTCGCACAATAAGTCGCAACTCCACCAAGGGGCGATCACGATACTGTATATCCCAATCCGTGGGTAGCATCACCACCAGAGGCAAAACCAGACTCTGGTTGACGACGGCGACGTGTTCTTGGGTTGATGTTCGCTTATCTAGATCGCGGGACCGCGTGTTTACTCTATGCATGTAAGAGACTTGGGTCCTGCATGTTGCATACTTAGCTAAGGCAGATCTACCAGCCGCCTCGATGCAATCGCAGTTCCCTTGTTCTAGAAACTTTCTAGTTCCATCATCATAGCGAGCTACGGAACAAGCCGTTGGTTGTAAGGCGAATGACCATACCATTACGAGAAAGCTCGTGAGCTAAAGCAATATCAAAGTCTTCTTGGTACGCTATTCCCACATGGTTTGATTAGATTAGATCACGAGAGACTATCGTGGGAGAGTGGGCTTCCCCGTATAAGTCGTTACTCTGGTTCTTGACAGATACATATAATAAGGATAAACATGGGACGCGTTTATCGGTACGCGATTGGTTTCGGGCCGCTTGCGCACGGTCTCGTGTGACGGCAGATCTTAACAAGGGCATTCCATCGTTGGGTTCCCAGCCCATGGACAGAAATGGGGCCCCATGCTCCAAGTGGCCAGGTCCTTAGAGCATGTTGCCGCTTGGGTCGAGCTGTATGAATAGCCTCGCAGGATTGCACATCGCATGGCAATAGCAATTGGTTATCGCAACCCCCACGCGATGTGGAAGCCGGACCGTCTACTTATTGCCATATCCCAATGTGGCCAGCCGCAGCGTCTCGGCCCATTTTCCGAACACACAGACGTTTTGCGAGCTAGAATGTCAACAAGATAACCCACTAGCACAAAGACTCCTAGCAGGAAAGCCCCTTCACTCGTAATATATTCCATGATCGTAAGACGACACCACATCTTGTTGGTCTGATAGACCTAGCGTTGTTAATGCTATTGGACCACACCATGGGAACGTGATCCTAAGTGCTTCGAGATAACCTTGCGATTTGCAGAAACAGAATGCCATGCCATGCAGGACTGTCTGTAAAGGGAAAGCATAGGCCCAGAACAGCTCGCCACGCTGGCGGTCGAGATGCAAGGGGCTCTGGGCAAATTTTATTGGACTTATACGTTGAACAAGCGAATAGGAACACTTCCAAAGTCTCATTAAGCTATAGGATCAGATTGTTTCCTGCGATCCTTACCATCCTTATCACACCTACCCTTTCCCAAGTTCCAAGTTCCCAGTTCCTCCCGAGCCCTTGTCGAATAATTGCGCGCACCCAGAATCATATAAACATCAATTGCTATTACAGACTGCTTTACCCCTGTGTAGATGAGCCGACATACCGTCACCGCTGCTTCACAGCATTGCTAGCGCGGCGAGCAGACCTCCGTAGAAGCCGGCACTAGAGCCTAGCCCAGCTGGAGACCCCGCATTGGGAGTGACCATGGCAGTCGGGGTCGGGGTCGTTGACGAAGACGGCGCAGTTGTTGGTGTAGTGGTGCCCGATGATGCGCTGGCGCAAGTCACGGACTGAGGGAGATCCGTTACACCCTGCGTACTGCAGAAACTACGAGCATAGTCTACGGCCTTCTGCTGGTCGTCCGCGTCACAGACGCCAGCAAGACAGCACGCAATGCCGTTGATGAAGTCATTGTTAGCGCATATGCACTTGGCGTCGAGCCTAGCGCAGTCCCCGATCTGATTGCCCGTGGTGAACTTAGCCAGGCAGTCTTTCTAGTCCAAGGGCGGCAGAGATTAGCTCGTGGTCGGAAACAATTGAGATCAGGTGGTGGAACTCACAGCGCAGTCAGGGAGCGCCCCGAGATCCTGGGCGACGATGCTGCTAGCAAGGGCAAGGATGACGATAGCGAGCTTCATGATGTCTACTTGTCAGGGACAATTGAATAACTTGCGAGAGTGGATTTGGTGGTGCTTGTTCGTACTCACGTCTCCCTCGAGGGTGAAAGACTAAGAAGGCAGGAGGGTTTCAAACTCGTATGCTATTACAACATACGATGGGTGAGGAGTCTTGGTGCCCAGCTAAGGTTTGAGGAACGAGATGTGGTCCGTGGGTCGAACTAAGTTCCCCACGATCCATCCTTTCTCCATCATTTAAACATTTAGCGGCCGATCGTAGAGGTTGATGAGCGTTTGAGGGGCTAGTTAAGGTCTCGGGTCCTGCTCGGGATCGTTACAATTTCCCCATCGGGAATGCCAAGCACGGCCCATCGACGATTTGTCTACTAGATCGGGAATGGTAAGTATAGTCAAGGATTGAGATTTATACGTAGGTGGTTTAAGACTTGAGCTTCGTTTTCTATCTAAGTACTTAACAGTACTTGAGCATTTATTTGTACGTGTGCAATACTAGCGCAGAAGATCGCCGAGGTAAAAGGGTCGCCCCGCCGATTTGTGAAAAGGTTGCCGCTTTCGCGTTAGAGTCGTAGTACTTGTACTACCTCACGTTTCAATCCCACCGTGATATAATTTATGGCGTAGATTTCGAGCAATGTTATTAATTTGCCCCCGCCTCAGTCGATATTAACTTTACTCTAAAATCTGACTACAGCAGCGATCTCAACTACCCCACGCGCAGGCCACGCGGACTGTCTGCTGTACCTGTGTAACATAGCGGTTAAGCAACAAATCTGGTTACCGAAATCTCCACATCAGAAACTAATGAACAAGGCCGCGCGGGACTCCCCGTGGTTAGGGGCCCGTATATCGAACCGGCATCTTCCTAGGCACATCAGACATAGCGCAACATTTCTTGCCTCACTCTGCCTCGTCTACTTCTATGTTTGGACTGTCGGCCGAACTTCATGCGTTTTCTAGTCCGTAGCTTACTTTCCTATCTAGACAAGCCGAAGCATTTGGCATCCTCGGCCAGCGATCCAAAAAATGCAGGTCTCTGTTTTTGGAAGTGAATGATACAGTAGTTCGAAACTGCGCAGGATTTCGCCCCGGTTTTCAGTCTGCTAAAACCTTCTGCTATGCAATAGGTAGGTATATCAATATTTCGCCTGCGTTGACCCAATAAACGACTGTAGATCTCTAGGCTATTAGATGTGTAGAACAAAAGCCAAGGGTTTCCTAAGTCACATGGTCCTGTCATCTGATGGGGCTGTCGCCGATGATTTGGGCCTTAGCATAACTTCTATCATGCTGTAAATAGACTTAGGTATATCAGTGAGCAGGTATAAGAAAATTAGGTTCAAGACAGGCTCGATCTACACAGGGCATCTGCCCATATTAGAGTAATCTAAAGATGTTGGCTGTGGGGCAATGTTAAGTAGCTAAGTGTACGAGCAATACGAAGTACTCAAATTCAAAACATGCTCATTCCGAGACCTTCAACTAAATATTATGATTCATTCCTGGTCTTAGCCGCAGCCCTAATGAGTCAGGTAATGTAGATCAAAAGATACTGCGTGTCCATCATTCCTGAAGAGCAAGTTTGCAGCTTGGTTATTTTAGATACGTTGCATATAGTTGGTATAAAACAGCTAAGCAAACGCTATGTATCGTAATGACGATGAAACAGTCGGCCATTTGGAAGTAAAACAACTTTCATTGGTTGGGGGAAACTGCGAGAGCCGCACTCGGAAGGTTCAGCCTAGCTCGGGATCGTTCATGCACCCCGCAAAAGAGCTATAGCTATCCATCCGGCCGCGTGAGGGGAGCTGGAAGCAGCAGCCCTATATGCCGACCCGCCTTGTGACCTGAAGGTCCTCCCGGGATCAATTTGAAACCACACCATACACCACACCACCTTGTCCCTCGAGCGAGCCCAAGAACTGCAAGATGGGGCTGGGAATCCTAGATGTGCAGGACCACGTACCAGGTGAGGACATACTTCTGATCGGCTGGTCATGCGTTTCGTCTCTTGTTGACGTCGGGTTACTGAGTTAGGCACAACGCGATACTTCGATGATCCCGATCGACTCCAGACGGCAGATACGGCCGATTCCCGAGGCTTGAAGTGTGATCGAAGCGGCCCAGTCCCGATTATACTGGTAAGAAACAGGTTGAGATCGGAGAACTCTGGATCGATCTTGTTACTGAGAAAGTCGCCGTAGAATCCCCAACCCTCCGACGATCCCAACGATCCGCTGAATTGGCCAACATGGCGACGTGATCTCATTACGTTCACCCTGTCATTGACAGCCATCTTCGCAACCGCCCTGGGACCCATCCTCGCCGCCAACACCTTGACATTGTCTGTGTGGTTCTCGTTGAACTTCACTTACATCGCCCTGCTGACCGGCTACTTTCTGCTCGGCGTCGGTGTTGCCGGCTTCTTCTTTGTGCCTTCGGGCCGGATATGGGGCAAGCGACACTTGTTCATCATCGGGCTGATCATCTTAGTAGCCACAAGCGCATGGGCTGGTGCTGTTGGACACAATTACACCAGTCTCCTGTGGGCGCGTATTATCCAGGGTGTCGGCACAGCACCAGTGCGTAACTTTCGGAACCGTTTCCTTCTTATTTTGGCAATCCTCAGAACACAATATTTGCATCTTTGGATAAGGGAGTGCCCAGAAGCTTCTCAAACCCTCATAAACCACGCTCCGAATGGCTGTGACTGACACCAGGTGTTGTAGTTTGAAGGTCTCGTCAACGCTGCTGTTGGTGACTTATATTTCGTTCATGTTAGTGACTACTCCCTCTTCAAATGTAGACAGGCGATAAGCCGCTGACACCAATAACGCTTACGACAGGAGCGAGGTAAACGTATGGCCTTCACCAACCTAGCAGTCTTTGGTGGTGCTTTTTTCACCCCAATCCTCGTCGGAAAGATAACGCATACAATCAAATGGTGGTGGACTTTCAACCTGGTATCCATCTTCTGTGCTGCATCGCTAGTTGCTGTTTTTCTGTTATGTCCTGAGACTGCTTATCGCCGCGATGCATCACTAAATACAGATATTGCTGGCCTTGCGCCTTCGGGCAATAGCCATTCCAGCGACCAAGAAAAGATAACCACGAGTCAAGGCACATCAATCAATTCTACGCCGGTCATTCGACCTAAGAAGACATTTGCACAATCGCTGGCGCTTTTCGACGGTCGCAAGACGGATGACAGCTTTTTCAAGCTTTTGTTCCGTCCGCTACCGCTGTTCGCACAGCCGGCATTCTTGTGGGCTGCCCTGATACAGGGTACTAGTGAGTGATTCTCGTATTTTATTCCTTAGGTTGGCAGGTTGAGAATTTAAACCCTTCGTTGCAAGTTCAGACAGTTCCGAGATGCTCCAAAATCACACTTCAAATAGCAATAACTGCAGTAACTAACTGATCGAGTTATTCAGTGATTGGATGGACGGTTTTCATTGGCGTCATTTTGGCTGCCATCTTCCTTGGTCCACCCCTTTTCTGGGGCGAAGTCCAGACCGGATACGCTTACACAGGGCCATTTGTCGGGGCCTTGATCGGGTTCTTTACTGCCGGCATATTTGCAGACTGGTCGGCCAAGGCGCTCACCCGTTTAAATGGTGGAATATACGAACCGGAATTTCGCATTGTACTGGTCATCCCACAGCTCGTATTTGCTGTACTCGGCCTTTTTGGCTTTGCTGTCACTGCTCAAGGGACGCTGGAGGGCCAGTTTCACGTAAGCCATGGTCGTTCTCATACCCTCTCCGATACCATCCTAGTTCTGGATGAACAGTTACTCTTAACATACAATGACTTTTAGTCGAGGTCAATCATCTAACTAAATTGACAGTGGGTTGTCCCAATCGTGTTCTTCGGTTTTGAGGTGGCCGGCACCGTAGTTGGTGCCGTTGCAAGCTCTTTGTATATTGTCGATGCATACCGTAAGCGCCCCCTCTCCCGTAGCAGTATGTCGTATGTCAGGATGTGCTCTCTGACACGTAACATCAACCGAATAGGAGATCTCGCTATTGAAGGCTTCACGTGCCTTATCATCTTCAAGAATTTGTTTAGCTTTGGCCTAACGTTCAAGGCCTACGACTGGCTGGTACACAGCGGCATTAGAGAGGTTTTCTTCATCCTCGGAGCCGTACAAATTGTCATCTGTTTCTTGAGCGTTCCTATGTGTAAGTCGCTCCCCGTTTTGATTTACGTCATTTGCGTCTTTTGTTTTAGGGGTGCTTTAATGATACACTTTGACTGACAAAAAACACTTCTGTTGTAGATATCTTCGGAAAACGAAACAGGAGCTACTTTCATCGACATGATATATTGAAGCTATTCGGCTTGAGGTAATAAATATATCCAGGAACAGGAGTGGTTACGATAACCACACGCTTTATTTCTGGGGCAGGTAACTATCCATTGCTTGCCGACACAGAATTCGTAAGTTTCCGCTCAAAAGGTTCCTCGTTCGAGTGTGCGGTTTGTAAATCACGACTTCTTGTCGGGATTTCGTGTATTATCTATTGTTTCAATCTTTGTGCTGTACCATCTCAACCTCACAAAAACGGTATTGGTGTTGACGATTGTCTATTTGCTCTGGACAAGCTCTCATTTAATAGTAACCTGAAGGCGTGCTTATGGCTTGAATTCTATTACTATTTAAAACGGTTCGGTTGGGAAAGCAGGCAATATTTGAAGAATGAAGTGAATGTAATGGTATCTCATTAATGGCAGAATATATCCTCGCTACGCTAAGTTGCCTCGTGAGCACTGTTCATTTATACAATACTCATGTCACATCATGGCTCATGACTCGAAAACATGAAACATCCAAAACGTATTGACCAGGTATTCTTTGACCCCCCGTTCATGCGTTCCCTTGAAAGTTTCAATTCCTACCAGCCTTTCCAAAGGCCAATCTTTTCTACTCTTTAGGTTTTCTTTTTTTTTTTAAATCTTCCCTTACTCAATTAAGCCTTGGTTCCGGGAGTAGTAGCAGCAGCACTCGCAGCCAGACTGGACTTCTTGACCAACGTCAGGCCCGAGAACAAGTAGATCAAGGCCTCGGCGCCGAGCACTACGGCGAGAGTGACCAGCGCGCCGATGACACCCGCCACGGGAAGAGAGATGTTGCTGCCGTTGGGCGCCCTGGTAGCGGGCTCGCTGTTACCGGAGCCGGAGCCCGATCCCGAGGACGTGCTCGCGCACGAGCCGGTCGTGACGCCGCAGACGCGGCACCAGTCGGGCGTGTCGCCGACGGCAAACCTGTTGATCTCGGAGACGAAGGTAGCCCAGGGCAGCACCGTCTCCTGCTGGCCGAACAGCGGGTACGCCGTCGGAGCAACGTCGGCGGCGGAGCCGTTGGAGAACAGGAAGCGGACCGAGATGTCGTCGGCGCCCGGGTAGCTGCCGGCGCCCACGCTCGCGTTGGTGACGAGCTCGAAGGCCATCGAGGCCGCGTAGTCGACGACGCCGGTGAAGTCGTCCGACACGGCGGGGAGCTGCGCCAGTCCGAAGAAGGACGAGAAGCTCCCGTAGGCGCCGAACTGGATGTGCAGGGGCTGCTTGCTCTTGCCGGCGATGGTGTCGTTCAGCGCCTCGACGATCTGTCCGGCCAGCGTGGCGCCGGCGATGGCGCGGATCGTGTCGCTGCCGTTGTAGGCCAGGTTCCACTCGTGCAGGTCGGCGAGCACCTTGAGCTCGAACAGGGCGTCGTCCGTCAGCAGGTCCGAGGCGGGGATCGTCTGGTTGTGGATCGTGGCCACGTGGACGTAGTCGAAGATGGCGTAGGCGTTCTTGAAGGTGGCGTCGGCGGCCGCGAAGGTGCTGTTGATGACGGGCAGTAGGCCCTTGTAGAAGTCGGCGCTCTGCGAGAAGCTCGTCTTGTACTCGGTCGACGAGAGGTAGTTGTTCGACGACACCACCGCGTTGTCGCAGCCGCTTCCGCCCTGCAGCCAGGGGCTGTTCTCTGCGTTGGAGCTCGAAGACGCTGTCGATACCGCGTTCACTGGGATGTATTGGTATCCGCCCAGCGGCGCCGTGGTCTCGCTGTCGTTACGGAGCTCCTGGGTTGAGAAATTGCCTGCTGGGGGGTAGAGACCCTGGAGGAAGGCCTGGGCTGAGTTCTGGAGGACATTGTCAACTGGGGCGGTGACAGCTAGCTGTGTCAACGCGGCGACGTCATGGCTCAGACCGTAGATGGGAGAAGCAGCATCGGAAGCGACATATTTGTTGCGGTAGTAGCTTCCCGAGGCATGTACTTCCTCCGCTCCCAGCGATGTCAGGTTTGTAGGCGCGAGAGCTTTCGGTGTGCGGTCACCGTGGCGGGAGAAGATGTAGAGGCCGAGCACGGTCTCGGTCTTGGCCAGCGGCAGAGCTGCCAGCGACAGCAGAAAGGCTTTTGACGCCATTGCGCTTGCTGTTGGATATACAATCTCAAAGTTTGTCCACTGAGAGTTGAGACGTGAAGCCCCTGGGTGACAAAAGACACGACACGATGCGGGAACGACTGATTATCTATGCGCCCAGTCGGCTCGTGTAAAGCAGTTGGTATCCCCAACGAGCCCGAAAACTTGAACTAAGCGAAACTCAACTGCTATATACGAGCGAGTCGAAGAGGCGAGGATAGAGGTAAATAACATCGTATAGAAAACCCAATTACCCCTCAAACTCTTCCCCACCCGCCTTACAAAAGTTACTTACAAATTACTTGTAAGGTAGTATCAGCTACCCAGATAATGAAAAACCCGGAGACCGAGTAGAGCATTGCCCCCCCACACGAACCCCAAGGATCACCGCATGTAAGCTCGGTGGTACTGTGATAGATGGGCGGCGCGCTCCGGTCATGGTTTCTCCAACTGGCTGGGCTGATTCAGCCATCCAAAGTCGGTCCTTTAGCTCACGGCCTCGGCTGGTTGGCGGGGCATCGACAAGCGACAGCGGAACAGTCCGCCCCTGTTTTTATGGAACCATGTTCACCCTCCGGAGATAGAGCTAACTTTAGATGGGACACGATGTGCTTACACGGTATCACCGTATTCATGAGGGAATTCTAGGCCAGCTAGCTACGATGTAATTGCCCATAAATTGAAGAAAACCTCCAGGAGTCTTCATTGTTTATATCCACTCACAATTCTGGAGACAATTGGAGAGTGGAGTTGGGAAAGTCGACTTTTTATCTTTTATGGGATTGCTCCGCGGAAATGCCGCGGTAGTGCTAAACATTAACTTCTAAAACCGAATCCGAACATCTTATCACGATGTAGACCGAGTCCGACCATTAACGCCATATACCCCGAGGCGAGTTGCCGATTCCCGAGAATGATGGTTTTTGGTTGATGTAATTGGAACAGCCCTTAAACTAGACAATTCGTAGTACGCATAAACCCGCCTGCTGTTGTGTCAAGATGACATGTACACCTAGGTAGTCTGGATCAGTACTCAAGCGTTAAAGCTGAAGTATTTGAGAAATGCTGTACGCCGTTGCCTATGTGCGTCCTGACTGTGGCTTCGGGTTTTAACTGGTCATCAATTAGACATCTCCGGCAAAGACCGCGGACTAATTTATTGTACCTATGCTATGGAGTATTATGTAGAAGTTAACAGCAAGTGTTGCCGGTAGGCGAACTTGATACTACGGTATTGATGATGTCTTTATCTATTAGGTACCTATTCTTCCCCCTCCCTGTAAGAGTATCCATCCAGCCGTAAAATAAGCCTATGAAGGCGTATTTGTGGCCTTGGAAGAAGTGATGATAACAATGCAATATGATAATGTTTATGCGCCTAATCCCTCCCAGTGTATTCATGTTATCGACCTCTTTGAAAGAAAGGGAAAAACGAGACCCATCTCTTCGCATAGCTCGGGGTGCAGCAAGGGTAATTCGACGGATTCTCTGACTTCCTAGATCTGCGACTATGTCGGCGCGTGTTGACAGCAGGGTCAGCGGGCGTGGTCGTCGCCGATCATCTCCTCGAGGTGCTGACGCAGTATCATAGCTAGAAGTACACAACTGTGATACTTCCGTTGCTATCTTCGCCAACCACCCATCTCTCATCGCCCATGATCTTGCCCTTGCCCAACAACTGCTTCCACATGTCGTCCGTGAAATGGACCTCGTTGAACGCCTCCGGTTCTGCTCTAAGACTGATCTTGGGAAACACAAACGACGATAGCGCCTCTACTACGAGACACTGGCGAGCCGCTATGCGCACGCCGGCTCCTTCATCCACCACGTCGCTAATTGTCAGGTAGGGGAATTCTTCGTGTCGCCAGCAGGGAGCCCATCCGGCCCACTTCCGTTCAAAGTAATCGAGCGCTCTGTCCTGGTTGCTGATGCTCAACCGTGCTGCGGAACCAAGTCGTGGGCAGAAGCTGAGGTTAACATTACCGTCAGCACAACACTCATCGAGCCATCGTGGCCCGACACCCAAGAACGGAAAGCCCGTAGAGCGGACATGGTGGTGGCGTTGCAGTATCCCTGGGGAATGTTGACCTGTGAGCCAAGGATGTTCCTCTTCATGAACGTATACATTTGCTTCGTCAAGCAAAATCTCCCGTAGCATAGGTGTTCGACGCTGGCGGATTCCAAGGAAGTCCAGTGTTCGCTCCGTGAATATCCTGACAACTCTCGGCTGTAGCTGCACAGTATCTTGAATCTTTACGCCAGCTCGACCCTCTGGGGGACAGTACGATGGGGTATCTCCAATTTCCCATATTATAAGCTGCTCCTCCGGGAGTTCTTCGTTTCTGGGAGGGTAACCCTGTTGCCAGAGATAAAGCGCGTAGTGTGTTGACGTATGCGCCGAGAAGAAGCGGGCGTTGTGATAGAGAGGAAGACCCGACTGGTGTAGTTTCCACTCGCATCGAAATCGAATCTCCCACGAGCCCGGCACAGCGAAACCCTTCGAGTCTGTTAACTGCTGTACATGGAATGCTGTAGCAAAATGCTGATGAATGCCTTCTCCATAATCTGACAGACAACATGGTTTCCGCTCGCACCACTCGATCACTAGGGTACCCTGTGCTAGCCGTAGCCGTCTAACTATCTTATCTGTCCCATCGAAAGGAACCGAAGAGCGAACATCCGTTTCCAAGTCGTAGGCCACGTACCGCTCAGCGCTCTCCCGGTAAATGAGAAGTCCATCCTCGAGACACCAGCTTGGATCCTCACGCTGAAAGGAAGCCACGGTGTTATTCCACCTGAGCCAGCGATACCAGGGCGTAACCGCATAAAACAGTGGGTTCTCTCTTGTTTCTGGAGCGATAGCGATCTTCTTGATCAGTCTGGGTCTGGCGGACCGCAGGTAGAAATAGCGACGCGCAACCTTGGGGAATATATGAACCCAACCTGGGGCAGCGTCTGCAATTCTCATTTCTCGCGCGCGGGGGAAGTGCCATTTCATGAGATTCCATGACACGTCATGACTGCCAAAGGTTGCATTCCAAGACTGGCTTACACGCCGGCAGAGTATGCATTCTGTGGGTGACAGATAGGAGATGATCAGAAGAAAAATGTCATGAGGCAGATCCGTAAGATCAGAAATGGTGTTCTCGTTGTCAATGCCGGAATCACTTACGGGAGTTGCGAGTTGAGCCATACCGAATGGCGACTTGTTGAGGGGTGATAGGTAATTATTAAGAGTGTGTAAATAAATACCTAGGTAGGTGGGCTGTTTCCGAAGACGGCATGTAAGATATGCTCAATTCTGAGGACGAGGAAGGCACCTTCCGTGTACCAAACAAACAGTTAGTAGAAGTTGCCGCAAATTGGGTCAGGGTAGCAGCGTTGGATAAACATGTTTGATTTTAATATACATGTAATCCAAATCTTCCTTATATCGAGCTCATGGCATTCTCATATTCATTCATCATTCAAAAGTGGCGGCGTTCTGCGGAGCTAACAGCTACTTACTAATTAAGTGGTTCTATCCTGTATGATGCTCTGGCTTATCCGATACAGACTTACCGTAGGACGATGATCTGACATGTGCCAGATATTTCCACATACAACTGAGCAAATCACAAGAATGGCGAACGGCTAATGGCCGACTGTTTGAATCAATTACACGCCCTGCTGTCCATTATCCTAACTACTAACTAGCTGTGTGTTGGCATTGCTACATCTGCCTTTTTGGATATGGCGTCTGCGCTTGACCACATAGACGTCACTGTCTTGAGTTGTGTGTAGAAGCTGACGCCGGGCCTCCCGTAAAACGTGTTGGCACCGCCACCAGCAATACTCTTCTTATTGCCTGTGAATGAGAACATGGGCAGCGGTACTGGGATAGGAACGTTCACGCCGACCTGGCCCGCTTCGATGTTTCTCCTGAACGTCTCCGCCGTAGGCCCTGACCTTGTGAAAATGGCAGTGCCGTTGCCGTACTCGTTCTGGTTGATCAATTCAATAGCCTCATCGAGGGTATCCACATTGAGGCAGACCAACACAGGTCCGAAAATCTCCTCCTTGTAGCATTGCATGTCTGGCGTCACGTTGCTAATTATCGTTGGCGCAATCCAATTGCCGTTGGGGTATTTCTCGGGCTTGAAACCGCGACCGTCCAGCAAGATGGTGGCGCCCTCCTTCTCGGCGCTCGCAATCAGCGACTCGATCCTCTCCTTGCTGTGAGGGGAGATGACTGGCCCAAGATCCGCCCCTTCTTCAAAGCCGCCGTTGACCTGGAGCTTCTTAGCACTCTCCGCCACCTCTGATAGCCACTCCTTTGTCTCGCCAACCATCACCAGGGTGCTCAGTGCCATACAGCGCTGACCGGCAGCACCGAAAGCAGCACCAACGACTGCATTGATGAAATGGTTCTTGTTGCAGTCCGGGAGAACGGCGGCATGATTCTTGGCACCCAAGTTGGCCTGCACTCGCTTCCCATTTGCGGAACCCCTGGTGAAGATGTACTCGCCAGCCTTGTTGCTACCAACGAAGCTAATGGCTTTGATATCTGGTGCATCCAAAAGGAAGTCCACCGTACTGTGGGCGCCATGAACGACATTGATGACGCCATCAGGGAAACCGGCCTTCTTAGCCAACTCAACGAGGATCATGGCGGCACCTGGGTCTCGCTCAGAGGGCTTCAAAATGAGGGTATTACCGGTCACTGTGGCGATTGGAATGCACCAGAGGGGAATCATAGCAGGGAAGTCTGTATCATTGTCAGTGGATCTGGAGGTGATTGGGAGGCCAGGCTTCACGTACTAAAGGGGCAAATCGCAGCAACAACACCCAATGGCTCTCGGTATGTCCTCGTCTCCATATCTTTGGCAACCTCAAGCACCTCGCCCTTCAAGAACTCTGGTGCACCGCACGCCGCTTCGGCGACCTGGAGACCTCGCAGAACGTCGCCCTTGGCATCGGCGAATGTCTTGCCTTGTTCCAGCGTGATACTTGCCGCTAACCGATCCCAGTTCTCGCGTATTAGGCTGACGAACTTGAACATGATCTGCTGGCGAGCCATGACGCTGGTATTGCGCCAGGCAGGGAATGCCTTCTTGGCGCTTTGGACGGCAGCTTCCAACTCGGCATTGGTCATCTGGGGGACACGGGTAACAAGGTTGTTTGTGGCTGGGTCATGCAGCTCGATGAACTTGTCGGCCTTGCTGGGCACGAACTGGTTGTCCAGGAAGTACGGAGTGTCCTCAGGTTTCGAGATCTGCTCATGGGTGGTGGGATAGCTAGTGGCGGTGGACGCCAGCGCGCTCATGGGGCGGATATGTTGCGCTGTGGCTGTTAGCCGCGTCGCGGCAGCTTTTGTGGAAGCCATTCTCGGTGTGGCGGACAGTGAGGATGTTCGTAGGAGGGAAGACGAGGAGCACGGCGAGGAGCACGAGGTGGTGGTGTAGAGACGAGTCGTGATGCGGCCGGCTCCAGCGGTGAGGTTGCGTGTTCTGGCAAGACGATGCATGGTGGATTAGTTCTGCCAGCCAACCACAGGCAAGCGATCTCTTCGAATTATATACGATGTGAGAGCTGGACCAGAAGGGGGAACGAGGTGGTCTTATCCGAGCTGGTGACCGCTGTCGGCCACTGATTATACATACACCTAAGGTACCCGAGGCAAGCAATTACACTAATTATCGGGGTAATAGTGTGGGGTAGCGGCCAGAGCTGTCTCCGCCATCACTACTCCGCAGCCGCTACAAGCCGAGATAGCGTTTGTTCTTCTCTCCTATTATCGGCAAATGGTTACCTAACAACTACTTGGGCAGGTTAGTGCTCATCCGCCTTGTGGGCTTGAAACGGTAATGAGTATTTTGAATTGGCTACCTGCGAGGATTGGGTAGGTCTCTAGAGAAAAAGTTAGGTGTATTGCTGATCCATAATACTGGGGCTAGGAGAAGTTCGAGAGGAACTCTAATCCTTGATAGAGTCCGTTCATCATGCTCCAAACCACTGCTCTTCATGATAGAATGATGTTTAAACTCTCTGCCCTATGCTCTGTAGCATCCAAATCTTGGGGAAATGTAGGTCATCTCTATCCCCCTGTGTGTCCCTATTATTCATAAGCTGAGCGCGACACCTCTGTAACAGCTCCTGGGGCTGCTTTGCGGACCCTAGAGGAACATGGTCAAGCGCGCCCTGAACAACCAAAATCTCAAGTCGCTTAGTTATTCTCGAAGCTGTATTTTAACCAGCCACCGAGTGCACGTAGACTTTCCCACCGTACGTTCTCGTCCGAGTCTTGCATGAGCTCCATGATACGAGTTTTAAGTCCAAGTTTCTCTAGTTGGTGCCTCTTCTCAGGGACTTCCTTGACTAGGCAGCCGATATCATTACAGGCTATGGCCAAGACAGCCTTGTCGTTCTCCCATGGTTTCTTCATGATATCTGCCATCTTTCTTGGGATCTCGCCGTTCTCATACTCGAGAATCTTGCGCGCATTTTCAGTCCAAAACACTTGATGGCGATGAGGCGGCGACCATCGTAGATGCCCAGACTGAACCTCGGCGACATATTCGTCGAACGTGGTCTTCGTCTTCTGGTATTCCTCCAGCATTTCCTTAAGCCTGTCTAGGTCTTCCTGTAGGTCTGGATCTGTCAGGTGGCGTCCACCAACGTTCTGAAGCAGAGCCGGTAGTCTTGCAAGAACAGCTGTTGGCAGCAGCGTAGAGGGATTAGCCTCAAGAAGATTGTGTAGCGTGGATAAAATTAGGCGCGTAGTCTTCTCTTTAGGCGAAAGCCGTAACAATTGGGTATAGAGGAGAACAATGTCATATTCGCTACTTGCGGGTTAGCTGAATACTACCTCTAGTCCGGGCTCATACTTACTCGTTCATGTCATCACCAATGTCCTCTGCTTCGAAACTTAACTGCCATAGGGCCAACAGAACGTGATAGAGAAGTTGAATACCAATCCCACCACTCAAACCCATATTTTCGCTCCTTGAAGCAATCCACAGGCTTGTGGACTCCTCGGCGCCAAATCCGGCAGCTTTCCGCAGAATGTCGATTAAAGGGGCAACGGTCTCGCTTCGTTGCTTCCAGAATAGTCGTCTATTAGTCTGGTTGTATAATAAGGACGAGTATTCCATGATAGCAATATCCTGCAGGCCAACATCGTTTGAATCATTGGTGAGACCATATAAATAGCTGAGTAATATAGGAAGCGTGTTCTCTGTGGTGGGAGATGCATCCTGCGCGCTCGCCATAAGTGTTGTTAGTACGGTCGACGTAAGCAGAGGAATAGGAGCCTCGAAATGATTAGCTTGCGCTAGCAGTGGTATGAAGTGTTGATAGGGATTCGAATCTCGATATAGCGCTTTCGCGAGGGCTGGGACACCTTTGACAACGCATGATTTAGTACAAGCAACGACGGAGCTAAAACCATGGTTATCGAAGAGGGGCAAGGCGCATACTTTGGAGGAGGTCGCTCAGCAAAACAAGAATGTACTGCACGACATCGGAGCGCTGGGATGCAGACTCAAGAACGCCTGGGTTGCCTGGTTCTCCGATGAACAGTATCCGATAGCCATCGAGATCGCTCTCAACGACCTGCTTTCTCTGCTCCTTCCGGACCTTATCGACGGCTCTGATCTTGGTTAACTGGCTCTCTGTAACGGTGCCGGCCCGCGCTGCACCGTCCCAGGGAATAGGCCGCTGGCGGATGTTGTTCTGTAGCGAACCAAGATAGGGGGGCGGGTCGAGGGACATGATGTAGGTATCACGTCGGCAACGGAGGGCACGACGAACGGAAGCAAGTAAGAAGACACCGACGTCGATGATGGCCGAAGCTGGGGGAGCCTTGTGGTTTGTCTCTCGGCACGACGTGACTGAAAGAGAGTGCTTATTGGATGGGCGACATGAGCTTCGCAGATGCTCCAATCAGGTGGATGGGATGGAGAGGCTTGGAGGTAGAGCTCTGGCTTTCCCGCATCCACACAATGACATAGGTAGTGCCACAGCAGGTGCTATATTTTAGTGGGTCACTCCCCCTCTAACTACATGGACGTCTCGTGGGCTCGTCATCAGGCGCTCTCGTGACTAGATTTCAAGCTTGAAATTGAAGTGTAGTCAAACTTCATGCTGTATACTTTTATACTGCGCTGCCAACTGGGATTTATGGTGAGATACTCAAGACAACAGCTAAGGTTTCAATTTCGAAGAAGATTGTGTACTTCTAAATTACAGACTTATAGTAAATCCGCTCTAGATAGTCGTAATTGGCAAATGGTTGACTGAGGTACTATAATTTTGTTGGAAACCTTTGAGATCCCAACTAGGAGAACACCTTCAAACATATAG
This sequence comes from Xylaria scruposa, assembly GCA_022385635.1. Lineage (NCBI taxonomy): Eukaryota > Fungi > Ascomycota > Sordariomycetes > Xylariales > Xylariaceae > Xylaria > Xylaria scruposa. The sequence continues at coordinate 1,003,286 of MU280181.1, forward strand.
TCGATGATGTGGATGAGTGCAACCTAGACCGGATGCTTCATGAAGCTTTATAGCATATGCCTGTCTGAGGTAGGCCCACAAAGAGATAAGAAAAGCCCGAAGCTTACCACGAGAGACCAATCTCTCACAAGTTTCCTCTCCAGATCAAACTCTATGCGGCGGCATTGACTTTCTTCATCACCGGATTCCAGCCAGCACGCATTTATACAGTATCACATACTCCTAGAATTTTTAACGCTTTAAATCGGCTGAAAATGACTGCTGAGCAATGACAACGCCACTAGTATCATTTAACGCGCCGTCTCGCAAGCGCGACGCCTGGTTCTTTGCCGGACTTGTATCAAGTTTTCCCAATCTTACCGAGTCGGGAACACATGTCTTGGACGAACAACGGCTTTGTGGGAACGGTGATTCTCTCCCAGGCTGCAAAGTCTACCATGTTTCCGCAGGTGACGGTTCACAGGCAGAGCAAATTGAAGGGGACGCGATGAGCCTCCACAGCGGCGCCGCCTTGCAAGATCAAGTGCTTATATTTCAATATAGAGGCAAAATTCATGCTGTCGATAATGTGAGCTAGCTCTACCTCTCACAGGTGTTTCTGTGCTGAGTTACTTCGCAGAAATGCCCGCACTCGGCATTCCCCTTAGCAAGTATGATATTCCTTGACCTGGGTGAAAAGCTTGGGTTTCTTGCGGCAGATATTGACTTCTAGTCTGGCATAGAGGGTACTCCATTCGATATCGAAGACTTCGGCGTAGTATTGAGCGCTGGTATTACTTGCCCGAAACACGGCTGGTCATTTGACCTATTTACTGGAAGAGCGGATCGCAATAATTATATGCTTCGTACCGTATGTAAACTGTTAATTATCTGCGCTCTGGCTTTTTCTTTTGTGATCTATACAACACAAGCAACACGGCGCTAATTCTTTCTGAATATTGCAGTGGGAGGTCCAGTTACGCCCTGTAAAGGACATCACAATAGAAGGCGGCGGAGACAACCATGAGGTCTGGATTAGGAGGAAACAGCGTATTGGATAGGTAGTATAAAGGTGAGCTGATTGAGCCCAATGCTCTTGGTTCAGCTTATATAAGTATTAGATGTTACTGGTGCAATTAGAGCTAAGATGCTATCCAATGGGTCTGGATTGGGCATGCAACCTTACTCCTAGTGGCTGTCCACTCTTTATTCAAAACCGTATTGCTATCACCTTCAGGGGTTGAAAATGACCATGATGGCAGCGGTAGGTGTTGCATTTTGGAGTTGAATGGTTCGTGATACGAGCGAGGCAGATGATGATCACCAAGCAGTCGAGGCAAGTCGAGGCAGTTGCCAAGCTCTTAGACGAACCCCAGTTTGACAGTCGGTCTAGAGTTTACCCCTGTCGAGCCAACCGTGTTCGTCTGAATTTAGGCCTATCGATAATCACTCAGCACAACGCTACAGGGGCCAGGTAAACATCCTTCCCCAAGTGGGTAGACCGTACAATGGAACCGTATAAGTGCGGCGTCAAGCCGACGCCTAACGCCTAACGTTACTGCCAACTCATCATCCCATGCGTTGTTGAGCCCGTGATCTTTATTGCCTCGCGGACCGAGAGCCAACAAAACCCTCCTGGGAGAGTTTTTGGACGATTGAAAAAGAGAAGTCCACCTCCCTCTGAAACTGTCATTAATTCGGCGGCTAATTGTCTTAGCTCCCAATTCTAGAATACTAGAGCCAGGTACCACACGTTGTCAGCCAATCCGCACCCCTGCTGGGCACCCAGCCAACCAACCCCCTCTATTTTCTCAGTACGTCGCACCCGCAGTGACGAAGTACACCAACCCCGCGGCTTTTTGCGCCTGTACAGCTTGTCACTCGTGAAAAAAGAGGCTGGGAATTTGACGTGTAAAAGACAATGCATTAAGGGTCTCGCATGCTTCTACATGTTCTCTCATTCTATCACAATATTGTCTCAATTCTCGACTTTTTCTTTTTTTTCTTTTTCACGATACCAAACAATTGCATTGTTGAGACTTGGCGACTCGACAAGTGACCAAGCAGTACCTTTCTAACACAGCTACAGGTACTTAGACCTACTGTATCTTACAGCAGCACTGTCCTCCTGTCCTACTAAAGTCGGCGATAAGAGACGCAGGCCAGTCGGGAGTAATAGGCGACCAGCTCACCCAAACCAACACCGCATACAACCACTTGACGGCCACCCCGTTTCCATTGCTTGAGACCCAATTTAGGCGGACGGGCGACGACGATAAAATTCGAGCGAGTCTAACTCGCACCGCTGCTGCTGTCGCTGTTTGTTGCGTTTGTGGGAAAAAAGGAAAAGAAAACTCGCCCAACTCGACTTACACGGCAACAGTACAGCAAAATGCAACCCCCACTCCCGCTTCTCACCCTCTTATTCACCTCTCTCACCGCCGCCGTCCCTTATCCTCGCGACTCGCTCCGGGACCATGGCTTCGGCTACCTCATGCCACAGGAATGCGGCGAGTACTGCGGCGCCGAGAATGAACTGTGCTGCTCTGCCGATGAGGCCTGCTACACATCCGCTGGCACGCCCATGTGCACCGGCCTAACCCACCTTCTCGTGGACCGCGATTACACCACGACGTGGACTGAGACACACACCTACACCAGCACAATTAGCTCGTGGTATGTCCCGACAACCACCGCTGGTGTGGGAACCGACGGCGGCCCCTGTGTTCCGCCCGCGGGGTCCGGCCAGATTGCCTGCGGCCCCATCTGCTGCGCAAATTGGCAGTACTGCGCTTATGAGGGCCAATGTGTGGCCAATCCGGGCTTCAGCACATGGACCGAAGTCGTCACCACTGGCACTTATGTCACCACTCAATTCTCGGCCCCGTACCGGCCCACGAGCGGGCCCTCTGCGACTCAAACCTCGCCCACGGGCACATTCGCCAGCGCCACCGAGTCGGCCTCCAACACGAGTCCGGCCGCCGTGTCTACCGCGAACAACGGGCTGAGCGCCGGCGCCATTGCCGGAATTGTCATCGGTACTATTGCCGGTGTCATTCTGCTCCTGCTGCTCTGCTTCTGCTGCATCGCTAGGGGACTGTGGGGTGTGGTCGCCGGCATCTTCGGCGGCGGCAAGAAGAGAAGATCATCGGAGCGAATCGAAGTCACCGAGGAGCGATACTCACGACACGGCAGCGCCTCCGCTGCTGCCGCTAGACCCGTCCACCGCAGATGGTTCGGCGGAGGTCGACCCGCGGCAGCCGCCTCCAGGAAAGAGAAGAAGTCGTCGGGTGGCGGTCTGGCCTGGTTGATTGCTGCCATCGGCGCCCTGGCGATCCTACTCGGCCTCAGGAGAGGCGACAAGCGCAAGTCGAGCAGCCACAGGCCTTCCCGAAGCGACTGGAGCAGTTCGTACTACTCCGACTCCTACACCGCGACTAGTCCTAGTGAGTTTATCCCTTCCCGATAAACTCCGACGAGGGGGCGCCTTACTGACTTTTTTTTGTGTGTTTACAGGTAGTTTTAGTTCGGACAGGAGAACGCGTAGATCGAGACAATCGCGCCAGTCGAGACGCTCACGACAATCGAGGGGGACGCGGGCCTCGACTCGCCCCTCGAGAATCTAATGCCTTCACCAAGACCATGATGTCTCGGTGTCGTTTCTTATAGTTCGATTTTTAGACTGTCGAGATGCCTCCTCCCACCCCTTTTATCTTACTTACACTTTGTTTATATTTCCCACGAAGATTATTGGCACATTGCACGACCCCGGCGTTATAGGAAGATCAGGGACCACACACATGCTTTTTCATTGACGGCGTATCGATTGAAAGGATGAGTTCTCCACGCCGGCTTGTCGGAAAGCACCTTTTTGCGAGAGACGCGAACGAAATCGGGGGGGATTATAGGATGTTGAACGAAGCCCCATGATATCATGATGGGGTTTTAAAAAACGGGAGGTTGCGACGATGAAGTCTCTTTCTGACTTGTATATGATGATTTACCTATGATATTAATGTTGAAGATGGGCACGACTTTTCCTGTTACGTATAGTTAGGGAGCCTGCCTGAGAAGAGGTCGCCATCAGTGCAACCTGCTCGGGTAACACAACGTATATATAAAACCGACGAATGAAAAGATGGCCGAGTTTGCGGCTACATAATCTCAAAAATATTTGTTCATTCTTGTCTCTTTAATCCTTAGACGAACTCCTCTTTTGAGGTATTATCTCATCAATTTCCCCATAAGTGTTGCCAACAGCACACCTGTCAATGAAAGTTAACTCATTCGTCTTGCTTGCTCCACCAACTCCCGTTTGTCGCGTCGTGCGCACGTCATAGTTGCGCTACAACAATCCGCGAGGGAGCAACTCAACAGATTCCTCACTCATGCCAGGGCGCGGGCAGACTGAGAAGACTATATCTTGGGGACTTTGATGCATTGTAGCTATAAACGCCTCCATCTACATTCATCAAAATCGAATGATTCTCAGTCATAATAGTGGCGCTTACGTAGTAGTTGAGACACAATGCGAAAGATAATGTAGAAAACCAACACTTCTTCAGAAAGATCATCAAGGTATACGAAGAATGAGTAGATTGGGTCTGGACTATCTTAAGAAGCGCCGGAACACTGGTGAGAGGCCGGTCTGATCTTTGTAGTCGGTATTTGGCCCATGTCTGGAATCCAGTATTTTCGTAACCGCGAAGCTCTCATTACCATGATAAGGACGCATTAGGTTCGTTTCCCGAAGATTCCGTTCATTCAGTATTTTGGTTCCATTCCGTAGCTAATTTTTCGCTACGTCACATGCAGATGAACCCCGGCGACTCCTGATAGGGACCCAGAAAGCAATAAAGAAACCCCCGAATGCCCATTTACAGTTCCTCAACAATGTTACCCTTCTCCGATACGTAGATACCGTCCAAGAACTGGAATTGATGTTAGTCGACATAGCTCAAACAAGGCAAATGGGTGGTGGGTGGTCCTGAGTGTTACGCACCTTTCGGATATCCTTGTTGCGGACGCGGCAGATCTGTTGGATATCGGCTGCGCTTTGTGAGACAGCCTCTAGGGAGTTGCCGAGGATCAATAGCTCGTCCTTCTGGGCCTTGGAGACCTCGACATCGACACCGGGCTGCATAACGACTCTGCGGACGAGCTTCTCTCCGACGAAGTTACTAAAGTCCAGCAGTTAGAAACCATATTCACCACGGCCCCGTTTCCATCCTCCCTTAGCGAATTGCAGGGTGGCACCTACCGGATCTCGACCTCCCACAGACCAGTCTCGCCGTTCTTGTCTAGGTTGACGTTGATGGGAAAATGGGCGTAGACGTAGCGCATCTTGTACTTGTAGCCCTTGGTGACACCAACGACCAGGTTGTTGATAAGGGTGCGGACGGTTCGGAGGGTGGCGACATTCTTTCTTGAGCCGTGGTGGATCTCGATGCCGATAACGTTCTTCTGGGGGTGAGAGAAGTTGACGGCCAGATGGCTCAGGTCCTTAGTGAGCTTGCCTGTATCGATGCATTAGATTCGCTGTGCGCCCTAACACTGCTGACAGCGTGGGACAATCGCAACCGTACCTCTGGGACCCTCGACGGTAACCTTCCTGGACTTGATGGAAACCTTGACTGTTCGTGAATCGTGTCAGCAACCGTTCGGCCTCGTAGCGTGGTTTCGTGGTTCTCGAGTGTTCCGCCTGCATCGCCCTTCTCCCACTCTGTCGCATCCAACCCACATCCTTCAATCCAACTCTTATAGAACATCACAAAAGCAACTCGGATCCAATATCGATCACGTACCTCCCTCGGGAATCTCCAGAGTCTCCTGACTGTGAATGTACCGCATCTTGACGAATGTTCTTCAGGTGGGGGGGGAGGAATCGAGGGCGGAGTCGACCTGGGAGTGGGTGTTAGGAAGCTGTTTAGATGAAGAGAGTCCAAGGTAAGAGCTTGAGGAATAAAGATCGGAAGGCTAAATCTAGGGTTCAGCATGCAATGGCAGTATTACGTACCTGAAGAATTGGCGATGCGACGATTTGCTGTGAACTTTTTGTCGGATGCACCAAGTGCCAAATGTCGAAGAATTTCGTCTAAGGTGGGAAATTTCCTGTGCAGTCGCTAAATTGAAGGTACCTAGGTACCTCCCGCACCTACCACTCATTTAGGGCTCATAAGAGAGGCGGGAAAAACTCGGCCGCCGGACAGTGGAGTTCAACGCAGAGGGGCTCCAGCTAGACCCACCGAAGCTGCACTGCCATACCTCAGCCACAGCTCTCTCATCATACACCTCAGCTCTGGAAGCGTGGGGCACTGATGTAAGTAAGGACCTGTTGCTCCTAAGGTCAGATACAGCCAATAGCTCGCGTACCTAGGCTCCAGCTCCCTATCAACTTAGCTTGCATCGGCATACCCTGAGTTGCCCGCCGTCAGCAACGAACTTGATATCGACTTCTATTCCTGAGTCAATTGGCCTCCGAAACAGCCGTCCAAGATGTCTTACTTCTTTTCGACCCCGGTCGACATCGACATCGTCCTCGACGATACCGACTCGAGGCAAATGGTCGATATCAAGACCGACAAGAACAGGCGCGAGAAGGCGCCTCTTTATATGGATGGGGAGAGCGTGCGAGGTTCGTCTCCTCATACCCGATGGATTCCTACGCGAATCGCACAGCTGACATGGCGATGTTGATCAGGACAAGCTACAATCCGACCCAAAGACTCCAAGAAGCTAGAACATATGGGTATCAAGGTCCAGTTCATCGGCACAATAGGTTAGTGCGACACGAGACAGCCATAAAAGAGGTCTGAGAGAAATGAAGCTGATTCATCCCTGCTATATTCCAGAGATGTTCTTCGACCGAGGCAACCACTATGAATTCCTCTGTCTAAACCAAGAGCTCGCAGCCCCCGGCGAGCTGCAACACCCGCAGACGTTCGACTTTAACTTCAAGAACGTAGAGAAGCAGTACGAGTCATATAACGGGATCAACGTCAAGCTACGGTACTTTGTGCGCGTGACGGTCGCGCGGCGCATGGCCGACGTCATCCGCGAGAAGGACATGTGGGTGTACAGCTACCGCATCCCGCCCGAGATGAACAGCAGCATCAAGATGGATGTCGGCATCGAGGACTGCCTGCACATCGAGTTCGAGTACAGCAAAAGCAAATACCACCTTAAGGACGTCATTGTCGGCCGCATTTACTTCCTGCTCGTCCGCCTCAAGATCAAGCACATGGAGCTGAGCATCATCCGGAGAGAGACCACCGGTGCTACGCCGAACCAATACAACGAGAGCGAAACTTTGGTTCGTTTTGAGGTATGCGCCCCTTTTCCACGGCTCTTGCTAGCTTTTATAATGACGTGTGTGACAGATAATGGATGGTTCTCCATCCCGTGGCGAGACGATCCCGATTCGCCTTTTCCTCGGTGGTTTTGATCTAACGCCGACTTTCCGCGATGTCAACAAGAAATTCTCAACACGATATTACTTAAGTCTGGTACTGATAGATGAGGACGCCAGACGGTATTTCAAACAGTCCGAGATCGTTTTGTACCGGCAAGCCCCCGACGCCGTAAGTAATGAAACACAAGGCGTCGTGACGGTCCCGGAGGGGAGTAGATCCCTGCCGTTACCTGCGGCAGCATAAAACTTGTAAAAAGCCATTCGTGTTTTTGGCCAGCACATTGGTCTCAATGACCTCTTCTGTACATATATCTATTACCTAGCGATCCACGATTTTTTCGGTAGCGTGGCCGGATGGCGTTCGGTTATGCGAAAGCACGATTCAAGACCTCAGAATTGGTGTTTTTGGAATTTCAAAATTTCCCTTAATCGCCATAACCTAATTTTCTATCTCAAAGGTATCATACGTCCAGCACAATTCTCCGTATTGTACATTATAGTTTCTTCAAGGCACTATTCCTAGAGAATTTCCATTTCGTCGTCTGCGGCGAATCCAAATTGGTTGTTCTGTATCGCAGCGATACGATCGAGCTCGTCTTGATATTCTTTACGAATATCGGCTAGTGTCACCACCTTTCGCTTCCCATTGACAGGCGCTCCTTTCCCGGCGCCGACCGAGGGATGGGGAATCTCCTCTGTCGTGACCCAAGCTTGTTTTTGTTCCACGCAACTGAGGACGTTGATCAACATTAAGTATTGCCGTGTAATCGCGGTATCGAGAATGTCTTCACTGGTGAACTGATCCCCTTCACCCAATTGCCTAAGTTTTTGGATGCGATCGAGCAATATAGCTGCTGCGCCACGATAATCATTGCGTTTGATCCGCCATGAATAGAGAATTTGATGATACGGGATACCGGTTATGACGTCCACTGTATCGTGACACTTCCGTGCTAAGATCTCATCCACCGCACCTTCAAGGCCGGGGAATGATAATTGCATCAATTCAGCGTTGTGGAGGTTATCGCACATTAGCCGAATGAGAAGCCGCAAGCATGAGTGTTGCAAGGCACGATCCTTCATTGCTATGAGGGTCGAATGAGCGAGCTCAAACCGAGATATGGCCGTCGCTCCACTAAACAGGCGGCCTTGTATCTCGGTTCGTAATAAATCTGCATCCTTCGTGTTCTTGTTGATGAATTGAAGGGCCAGACGTGCAAAGTCTACAACATAACTGTAGGCTTTGTGTTGTTCGTATAATGCAACGAGATGCGCATAGTACCGGGGCATACCGTTGAATAATGAATTCCATTCATCGTCATCAAGCAAACCACAGCTGTGCCTTCCAGGGTCGGCTTCCGCCATACCTGTAATCAGTGTCAGCTCTGATCTCAATTAGTTTGGGACAATAGACTTACTCATGCCATAGGCTGCCTTTTTGAAGTGTATGGCAGCACTAGAATAGTCACTAAGTGCCAAGGAAACCCGACCTTGGATATAGACAGAGAAAGGATCTTGGTCCGAGAAAGGGGCCAGCTCAATGGCCAGATCTGCTCTATCCCGAACTAGTAATGAGCACTGAATATAACGAGGCTGCAATTCGACGTCGCTATCTGGTGCACAAATGTTGGTGGCAATCTTAGTGATGACAGATGTCATCGATAAGGAATGACCCGATCCAACATCTGGTATGCTCAAAAGATGTCCTATACTTTCTTCCAGGGCTGTACTTGATTTATATTCTTCGCTCGATCCCTTAGTAGGAGCTGAGAAAGAGCCAGATATCGAATTCGATCTATCCGTTTTCGAGAGAGGCGTAGGTAGGCGTACACTCGCCAACCAGCGGACAAGTTGCAACCGACTCAATGTCTGAAGTAAACTTCTATAAACTGCGCCTATATTAACTCTATGGTGAAGAGCATCCTCCGGACGATCAAATTCGAATTCCATATGAACAAGCAGGATAAGTTGGTTGAAGCAAACCTTCCATTGTAGGTCTGCGATGTCCTCGGTGGCCTTCACTATGAGCCTACGTCCAAGCTCTGTGAGGGGATATTCTGTAGGGCGCCGGGGGCTCCAAGTCTCATTGCATGTAGCATGCATCTGTTGGTAGACGTCTGAAGTGACGACGTTGAAGTTAGGACCCAGTACATCGGTTACTTGGGCGCAATCTTCATCAGATATTTGGCGCCAAAAACCCGCCTTATCTGAGAAAAATTGAATGCGCTCTTGATCAGTTTTCGACGTCTCTTGGAACAGTTCTGCACGAAGGACCGACTGGCAAATCTGCAACATGCTATCAGAGAACCCTTCAACAAAGTTCTGACCTGTTATAATCAGTGACGATAGGTCACTTGACTGTGCATGTCGAGCCTTTGGATTGTGGCAAATTCGTTCCAATTTGCTGCACTCCCTGATAACTGAAATACTGTCGGCACATACGACCGAAGGCATTTCTGATATAGGATCGTATGTCAGAGCGAGCGCTTCTCCCCTTGGTTTGTCTATCTCGATTAGGATTCGATAGAATTTCCGCCATTGTGCTTCACTAGCAACACGGAATTGTTCGTATTCCAATGCGCCTGATGGGGCCGTTTTCAACGACGAGTTTAAAGCAATAGCAGAACATATAGATTCGGCTATACTATGACTGGAGTGGCGTATGTTGCTCTCAACATCTCCTATTGCCCGCTCATATCCGGCCAGGGCCGCCTCTAAGGTCGACTGTGGGAACCTGCCGGGAGATAAAATGAGCTGAAGCCATCTTTCGCTGACATCAACTGAATCAGAAGGGCCAGAGACACTAGCTGAGGGAATTGTTGTATCGGAGTAAACGGATCTCCAGCGGTGTTGCCAAACATCTAGGAGCTCATCCACCTGGAAGGTTAACTCTTGGATACGATAGGCGATGTTATTTTTCCATAAAATCCATATTTGAAGATCACGGCTACCGTGACGTTCAGCCACAAAAAAGTCAGCGAGCGTCCATACGTCAGAACCAAGAGGCGGTGTGGGAATGAAATGCCCGTCCGGATACAGATCAATTACATCAACGGAGTTGCTGTCATCAGATTCGAGCTGCCAAAACTTGAATTCCCCTGAACCAACAGGCGAATAAGTCACACCCAGTCGTTTGCCCTCAACTTTGCCTACTATGCGAATCAAGTTGGTCTGTGTGGGGTCGAGTCGCCATCTGCCCGTCTCATTGGGCTCCCTGACAGCATTCAACATGTCCATTGTTTTGATAATTTGGCCACTGTTAAGATTCCAAATTCGTAATCGATGGTCGAGGCAAGCCGTAAGGAGAAATGAGGCGTCATCCAAACCAAGGCCAGTCTCAACGGCGGCAGCGGCAGCGGTAGTGTCGTACTCACTCCTGCTGGAGAGAATGCTTTTAAAACCCTGTACCCATCCCTTCGCATTGTAAAAGGTCTCCTTCCAAGGGGATTGAGGCACTAGCTAGAAGTCAATATCGTCATTACGCAAAAGCGGGGAGGCGGCTGACCTGTGGAAGGCTTGCTCTTCTCAAGTCGAATATGTCCGCCGTCAGTGAGGGTCACAATAAGCTGATCGGGATTGACAGCCGTGAGTCTATACGGGGTCTTGAAGCTCTGCAGAGCATTGACATTGAATATTTTACAGGTGTCGCCCAGCCCAGCCTCAACGAAGGATCGTTTGCGAAAGGAATCGGGTCGTAGAAAGAGACTGTACAGTTGGCCGGCTTCATCAAGGACATAGACAGCGAGCGCATCGTGGTCTGACGAATCGGAGAGTGCAACGCAAGTAGGTCGTATCGCATGAGGGAAGTGGAAGTTGAGTATTAGATTAGCATCGGATGTTTTGTCGGGTTTGCAGACATCGACAGCTCGGAGGTTCAGAATGCTATTATCTTCAAGCACTCTCCATAGGAAGCTTCGCGGGTACTGGTGGTGCTTTCGATGGTAGATGGCCGATGCAGTGGCACAGCCTTGCGCGCGAAGAGCGCCACCATCTCCATTTGACCTGGCCGACCCATTGGCCTGACGCCTATTCCTGGACGAATTTGCTATGGAAGGGAGCTGCACATCAACGACGAAGGCGGACGAAGATGGCTCGAAATTCAACCTCGTCTCCTTGAACAAAATCGGCGGCTCTCGCGAAGCCATGCTGAGTCCATCAACACCCGGCTAAGGGTTGCAGAGGATCAGGGTCGGTGGGTGGTTGTGCTGATAGAAAAAGTTACCACGCGATTTTTGATCCGATTGCCGCTTTGGAACCGAACTGTAGGTCGTCGCGTATTGATGTCTTTCTTTCTGCTGTAGCGCAGCCAGCTATGGCTACCCGCGGCTAGGATAGCAGCTTGGGTACCTAAGTGAGAGCTTGCAGCAAACAACTTCTTTGCTTTAATTTTGGCAGGTGGGAAACCCTGTGACCAGCTGGCAGTTTTCTACCGCAGCAAATGAATTACTGTCTAAGTCACGTGCTTCCGTGATTTCCAAGCAGGAGCAGATTTGTTTTCTCCCCACCGACACTTGCCACTTTAGTCGCGTCGACGCGTTTAGGCAGGTGGCAACTGGGATACATATATCCAAGGACTCTGACCTGTTCGGTCCAACTTTGTAGCACATTTACACGAGCGGATCAACACGTCTTTCCGGTGTCTTCCGCGCTTTATTGTGATTCTTTGCTACTCATTAGACCATTGGGCACATATCATCCACAATGGCGGAAGAATATGAGGAAGAGATGAATGGCGAGGAGGATACTGGTATGACTGGCCCTGGTGCTCCAACACCAGTCAGCGCATTGGAGGTGAGGACTCCCATTACTCGCTATACAGACTGCAGACTCGTTCTTACCGATCATTATGCTTGTAGGGACTTGCTGGCCTCACGAAGCGCGACTGTCAGCTCCTCATGGATGGTGGTTATCAAACCGTCGAGTCAGTTGCCTACGCACCCAAGCGGATGCTAGAACAGGTCAAGGGCATATCCGAGCAGAAGGCCACCAAAATACTTGCTGAAGGTAATTAATTGTCCCTAACTATCACACCATCTTGATCTCTAATCTGTTTTAGCTTCTAAAATTGTCCCTTTGGGCTTTACCACGGCAACGGAGATGCACCAACGGAGAAGTGAGCTCATCTCAATCTCAACAGGCTCGAAGAACCTGGACACGCTGCTAGCTGGTGGTATCGAGACCGGCTCAGTAACAGAGCTCTTTGGCGAGTTTCGGACAGGAAAGAGTCAGATCTGTCACACGCTTGCTGTGACTTGCCAGTTACCCTTCGACATGGGAGGTGGAGAAGGCAAGTGTCTCTACATTGATACCGAAGGCACTTTTCGACCAGTACGTTTGCTAGCGGTCGCCAACCGCTACGGCTTGAATGGCGAAGAGGTGCTTGACAACGTGGCTTATGCGCGCGCATACAACTCCGACCATCAACTACAGCTTCTCACACAAGCAGCATCCATGATGTGCGAGACAAGGTTCTCCCTCCTGATTGTTGACAGTGCCACGTCTCTCTACCGAACCGACTTCCTAGGCCGCGGTGAGCTGTCATCCAGACAGACTCATCTGGCCAAATTCATGCGCAGCTTACAGAGGCTCGCCGACGAATTCGGAATTGCCGTGGTCATTACCAATCAGGTTGTAGCTCAAGTCGACGGTGGTCCTAGCGCAATGTTTAACCCGGACCCCAAAAAGCCCATCGGCGGCAATATTATTGCCCATGCAAGCACAACAAGGATAAGCTTGAAAAAGGGTCGTGGCGAAACACGTATAGCCAAAATCTACGACAGTCCATGCCTTCCCGAGAGTGATTGTCTATTCGCCATCAATGAGGATGGTATTGGTGACCCTGCTCCAAAGGATATGGAGAAAGAATAGAGTCAGCATCATTGAGGCTCTATACTTCCTTCTTTTTGTCGTTGGAAGCTTCCGTTGAGTTGCTATTAATCGGGTATAAAGTGTGGGTAACGAAAGAGACGAACATTGCATGAGCGGTTTTGCATCGGGGGCGTTATAAAGGGCTTTAATTGACACTATATTGTATATCGCTTTTACACGAGATATAAACCATGTCGCACATACCGATTTAGAGTATTCCATTATTAGTAGATATCGTGAAATGGATGAATACGACTCTTCCGATGTCCTCGCAAGATATTAGTAATTCTTTACAGGTTAATGTGGGGTTATGTCAGTAAGTTTATATCGGCGCATGATAACATAATACATGTCGACACAGAAGTTCATCCGGAGCCTTATTTCATTCTACTCCTATAGATGTGTAGATGGGCGATCTTCATCGTCGATATATCCGCACGGGCCACGTCTAAGACGATTACAAAAGAACACGAAATCACGCCGTCCATTCCCCTATCCGCAGTGAGAATGTAGCATCCCTAACAGTACATATCGTGGCACAAGTCAGGCAAATTTAGTCTAGCTCTCGTTTCTATTTCGTTGCGAATTCCTGCTCTGATAAGTTGTACGGTATTAAGGTCACCTGGACCCATCCTACTCCGCCCCTTTTTAATGCCAGAAAATGCGAGTTCCCAAGTATATACGCCGGCGTTAGATTCACTTATGTACATTCATTTCCCCCCTCTCAGTTTCCTGACCTACGAGAAGTCGGCCATAAGGGCCTCACAGCCGTAGGCAGTCATTAATTCGACGGGCTCGCCCGTTGACAACCTCGGGAGCAAGCAAGCTTGGTGTCACTATGAAATTTCTTTTGTGTAAGCCGCCACACTTCCTAACCCGATCTTCGGACTATTTCGCTAGTCCCGGAGAATCATCGTCAACACTTAAGCGACCAAAGGTCCCCGCAGGCAGTATTTCAAATCCTACATTCACGACTCTTGTTGATGTATTCTCACGTTGGTCGGTGTACGTACGAACAGGAATCGGCCGCGTTGATGCCAAAGATGGCCGAGAAACAGACTGTGGAGCAGGGCTGAACGTCCTGTCGGTCTCTGGGCTTTCAAACGGGTCCCCTCTTGTCTCCGCGCGGACCCTTGAGCAGTATTTTCCTTGGACCCGTGACTTTCCAGCCGAAGACGGAGACTCATGGTCATCAAAGGGACTCCGATGTTGATCGGAGAGCCCAGAAGGTTTTCCACGAACGTCTGGAGGGTAGCGTGGGCCAGAAAAGCTCAGCCCCTCCTCGGACGAGATTGAAACTCGATCCAATGCCGATGCAATGCGCGGTGATGGAAAAGAGTTCGTAGTGGATGATGAAGATGTAGGGATATAGGTTTCGATGTGGTGTCGAGCCATTAAGCCTTCTGGTGGCGTCGGCGGATGAGAGTATCGCTGTCCATTATCATTCATTGAACGCTGTGGCGCGTATGATTGTGAGTGTGCCGTTTGCGGCCCCAGCGGTGGCGTACCGGCGATATCTTGCCGAATGGATTGACGGAAGTAACTGCCAGTTGGGCTCAGGCGTGGGCTCGGTTTCGGAGTGGGCTCGACTTCGGTAACGGTCGCGGTTGGCCTTATGACGCTGCCAAGCACGGCCTTCCCTTTATCTTCAGACTTCAACTCGCTGTCAATCTCGAGCGTTGTGGAGGAAGCTTTGCTGGAACTGCGTGGCTCCATTGGCGTGACAGGTCGAGAAATCCAGATGCCTTCGATTTCCACACCGCTCTGGATGGCGCGCACGCCGAAGGGGATGTCCACTCGTCTTCCGGCCGGGAGACCACTCTTGCGCAGTTCCATTTGACGGACTCTCTTTTCCTCGTCGAGCAAGGTGTGTTTCTTGAGTAGCCTCTGCATCCACCACAGCTTAATCCACCCTACAAAAAACACCGCGACGATGCCTGCAGCCAACACCTTATTTTCGTTAACCGGAGCTCGGGAGAATAGAGAAGATAGTGGCGGAAAGACTCACAAAGGTCAGCTGCTCCCATAACTCCCAGTTGCTGAAGAACTGAACCATCTTGAACTGCTTGGGGTAGCTGATACGGGAGTGTATCCAAAGCGAATAACGAATGATGTATTTTGGTGGAGTGGACCAAAGACCGGAATAGGAGAAACACCCTTATCATAAAAAGCTGTAATCAGGGACCGAACCAGACCAAGAGTAGGAAGGAGAGGTGCTATCGTCCTGTGAGATTCTCAAGGATATGAGGCAGTCGCCACCACTGCTGAGATCTGGGGCCTCGATCAAGCAAGCACGCTCCGCCCCGATGGCCAGGCAGGTACGGAGTTCTGTGCTACCGGGTGGTTTTGCGGCCCGAATACTGGAATCAAAGATGCCTTTTTACGAATCTTCAGGTCGGACAGGTTCGTAGACCATGCAGTAATCATGCAATCGTATTGCTATTCGTGTGCGATACTTCCAACGTCATTCGGAAACAGGAAGAACAGCTCTAGCCACAGTTGATACCAATTGATATCCAATAGCTGGTTGGGACAAGGCTGGAAGCTGAAAATGAACGGCGATCGCCTGGCGTCGATCAGGTCCTGGGTGTTTACCCAAGAGGAAAGAATCCGAGTTGACGGTTGCAACAATGCTAAGGCTCATCCAAACACTCATAGGGTGGATGGTGCAGCAACGCTCATACATATCCTGCCGGCCAAGCCATGGTTCTCTTTGTCTTGGGGTCGGGAACCTCCAACACACGGGTCTGCCGGTTTGTGTACTGTGTGCCTGAGCTGCGAGGGTGCGGATATATTAATTGCCAAGACGTCCCATCGTCAGGATCTAGAATGCGTGTTGGTACAATGATCTGAGAAAATAGCCGGAAATGTACATACGTTCCCGAGTTAGGCATTCCGTCTCCAACCCACGAGCTGAGGAAACAATGCGAGCAAACAAACATCAGTCATCGGATGAAAAACGGATTAATGCTTGTAATAACGGCCATGCTCAGCAGTCTCACCCCCCGCCTTGTCGAGCAGACAGATGAAAATGTCAACCTTACTGGTGAGAACGAAACATGGGTGACGGATGATGGCAGCCCGCCAAACATCCGCCCTGTATAATTCATTTTCTTGCTTACAGCGACGAACAGGAATACCGTCGACATTCCTACATGACTTTTCAAAGTTAGGAGATGATGATCGCGCAAATTAATGGAGCGATGAGTTGATCCTCTAACGTGGCTGACACCTTTCGCGATGGCGACAAAATCCCAATGAGGATCCGACTACAACGCTGCGCTCTGTTCTAGACACTTGGCTACAGCTAACCGGGTCAACTATTTAATTTCGCAGGTCACAGTGAGCGGTCAACCAACCTACCGTCAGAAACAGCTGCATGCTGCAACCCTTCACAGTGTTACACCAGCTAGCTGCACCTATGTGAACACGAGCGCTGCATGTCGCCGGGTGGATGGTACAGCTGGTATCCCCTCCTAGAAAATCTCATTCGCCTTTCCGCGCTCCTAAGCAGGCGGACTCTGCGAAAAGCCGCGGAACACTGCTTTTCTGTTCTCTCAACCCTGCGGTCATGCTTATGCAAGCCACGCTGTTTGATCGTCTTCACTGCGCGCTCGTTTCCGAGATACGAGTGCTTTGTTGACCGTCATTGAAAAAGGTCCCGGTACGTGTGTTGCTTGCAAGCGAATGGACTAAGAGATTGAGCGAGTTGTGCCGATGATCACATACGTGGACACGGCTTGAAGGCACCGCCGAGCAAAGTTTTTTTCTATAATTAGTGGTCAGAAGTCAACGTCTGGACATGTATGAATCCAGGGGTATGTAAGGTACTTTGGGAGAAAGCGAAAAACGACAGCGAGCCAACGTATACACGGCTCCTCTGAGGATTGTGAATTCTGTCGGCTGAATAGGTATACTGCCCGAGACCACATGGTAAGGCCGATACGTAAAGCTTTTCTCCTCCATCCCCACATTCGCTCCCGCAGTATTAGAACTCCAAGTGCCGCTCCCGCTGGCTATATTGCGGAAAATTGAGGCACCATGACTGCTCCCGATGCCTATGCCGTTGACCTATACCATATTCGTAATGTCTCGATTCTTGTTGCACCGTATTGTGTGGCAAGCATTCGTCAGCACTGCGGTAAAACGGCACAGTTTTTCGTCACCAGGTGATAATATGCGAATATCCATATTGCTGCTCCAGGGACTTCGGAAACTTCAGGGATAATACATAATAGTGTCTTATATCCCGGGCTTAGTTAGAGGTTAGGCGTGGCTCGCACCAAAGTGCATAGCTCAGGATTTTCATAAACCTTTCTACCACATATTCTAGGGAAAGGTGATGGCTCTTTCCGTTGTCCCAGATCATCTTTTGATGAAGAATAGACATTGAGTGATGTTGTCTGGACCAGCGGTAATCGAGTTTCGGGGCGGACACTTAGATAGTCTAAACTTAGGTCAAGGTTCAATGTTGCGACACTGGACGGATTTTGAATTCCGCCGCACAATTCGATAATGGCATAAAGTTCCGTTGGACATGCACTAATCCAGGAGCCGAATGACGGCCGATATAGGGTGGAAACTTCTATAGACATCCCACTCATGCTGAGGCCAGTTAGTCATATTAGTTATTCCCAAGAAATTTCATATTGCTTTATTTCTCAAAGTCAATCAACAAAATGTCTGCCAATGATGACCATATCCTTACTCTGTCGTGTCCAGATAAGCCTGGCATCGTGCACGCTGTCACCGGTTTGCTCGCGAGTCATGGATTAAATATTCTGGATCTCCAGCAGTTCTCCGATAGAACATCGAAAAAGTTCTTTATGAGGGTACATTTTAGTCATGCTGAGTCTACCGACAGCCTCATCGAACAAATTGAAAAGCTGTCTGCGGAATTGCAGTGGGATAACTATGACTTGCGGCCAGCCAGTCAAAAACCCAGGGTGCTGATCATGGTCTCCAAGATCGGACATTGTCTGAACGATATCCTATTCAGGACGAAGACCAATCAGCTCGGCATCGAAATCCCCCTGATCGTGTCTAATCATCCCGATTACCGCACTCTCGCTGAGAGCTATGGCATCCAATTTCATCATCTGCCCGTCACCAAAGACACAAAGCTGGAACAGGAGAAGCAGATTCTGGATCTCATTCGCGAGAACAACATCGAGCTCGTGGTCTTGGCACGGTATATGGTATGTATAAAAACCTGTCTTGACTAATCCCTTGGTTTTCTTGTTTTGTATGACCGAGACTAATGTGGTGTTATGTATGTAGCAAGTGCTGAGCCCGGGGCTGTGTGAAGCCATGAGCGGGAAGATCATAAATATTCACCACAGCTTCTTGCCATCTTTCAAGGGAGCCAAGCCATATCACCAGGCCTTCGAAAGAGGTGTGAAGATCATTGGTGCGACGGCCCACTTCGTCACGGCCGACCTGGACGAGGGTCCCATCATCGAACAGAGAGTTGCTCGGGTAGACCATGCCATGAGCCCGAAGGAGCTGGTAGAAGAAGGCAGCAACGTGGAAAGCCAGGTGCTGGCGGCGGCTGTCAAGTGGTGGAGCGAGAAAAGAGTCTTTCTCAACGGCCACAAGACAGTCGTGTTCAATTGAAACCAACCGCTCGGTGTCTGTCGGTTTCGTTCTCGCCGGAAGAGACTCTCGAGTCGAATGTCGACCCTGGAAAGGCGATAGAAACCGATAGCGGTATCCGTAGCTTAGTAGCTTCAATTATTCATAGCACATACTTTGGAATTGTATTAGTCAAGACAAAATTTAGAGAAAGGGAAATAGAAGACAACAACTGGGTCTTATCGATCGTGCGCAAGCATAGTCTCCCAAGTCTATCATTTACCATATCGATTGTCAGGTAAACCATATTTCATTTGACAACCTTGACAACTTTGAAGTATAAGTTATATTTCAAAGGCACAGGACAGTGCAGCGGACCAATCATGATCGCTCCTCGAGCCCTTTCGGGTTATAGATGTTTCCTAATTGGAATTACTAGCAACTAAGCACAGCCACTATGATCTACCTTGTACATATTACTGTAGCAATGTGCAGTATTGGCATGCCAGTTGATGAGTTGTCGATAGGTTCCAATAAGTTTAAAGTTCGGTATACGCGCTCCCTGCAGGGCTATCTGTAGAATAGAAGTAGTACTTGGGCAATCTTCACACACAGACGATTTGAATCCACCTACAAGTAGATCTGCAATAGATAGCGCGCTTATGTTGGAGATGTTTTGCTGTAAATAGCATCTGACAGGTGACGACATCGCTACATTTAGTATGGTTTTTGGGCAGGGCTACTATCCAAAAGCGCTGTTAGTGGGGTGGCGATTGTTTAAGTGGTAGATCGGCAGATCACTGGCAAGACTGGTAATTGATTTCACGACAACAAAGACTTCCAAATCAGGCTGGGATTGCGATTACTATTCCCAATTCTGCCCATAGCGTTGACTACAGCTAGAGGTTACCACTTGATTGAATCATAGAACACCAAAGTAACCAATCATGCATGGATGACAAGTTCTATCAACGACGCAACATACTTGAAGTATCGTACTACAAAAAATGCAGGGTCTTGCATCCTCTGCACGGACTCTGCAAACACCTGGCGAGGCGCTATGGAGGAAAATTGAGTGAGCAGTGTTTGGACCCAACACTGTTAATTTTTCTGCATAGTGCCTCACCTAGCAGGGAAGAAATTTTACCACCACGAAAACGTCTGATTCGAGGCTGTCGTTGATCATTCACCCGACCGTCAGCCCAGAATGGCCTGCGCGTAGTAACAGTCGACTTAGGTACTTAGTGGGCAGGAATCGACGAGTCAAGAGACCTTCCTACCCCACAATCCATCCCACCGGTACTACCTACCGAATCTTGCAGTACCGGTATTGTAAGTACCTACCTTGCCTACTATCGGTACCGGCCATAGGTACCTACCAAACCGTAGCGCCCCGCCTGTGTGGGCTTACCGCAGCGTACTTTAGTGCAAAGCAGGGAAAGCCTGTATTCCAATTATTTAGGTCTTGTTCGTACTCGTACTTAGTTCCCGCCGTTCCGGACTGCACCGAACTTCTTCAATGTCCATCTTCGTTTATTGTCTCTATCAGGCACATACCAAAATTACCCAAAGAATCGATATCGCTTCAAGGCATTGAGACACAGATCAATTGGGAACTTTACTGGTGTTAGACTAAGTAGAGTCGTGTTGCTACAATAGTCTTTTACTCTTGAATATTCTTCGACTCCCCACCTACCATCCCACTATCCGACCATGCCGATTCGCAATCCCTTTGCCAAGCGGCCTTTCTTAACCACCGGCGCCGAAGTCGCCAACGACGAAAATGCGCGCCCTCAAAAAGACTCGTACAGCGGTTTTGAGAGGGTAGATACTGTCGGATCAAGAACATCATCCGCATGGAGCATCCACTCAACAAAGAGCCGCGATACCGGCGACTACAAGATGAGTGGTGAGTCCACCAGCGCAGCATACCTTACATGTCAGAAATCGAAGCATAAATCGCTAACTCGGGCCGCCACCAGTCGTCAACGACAGCGGTGTCTATCTTCCGGTGAGCATGAGTCCATGTTCCCTCAAATGTCAAAACGCCGTCTTTCTTTTTGCTTACTGGTCGCTATCTAGCCTTCACCCACAGATGAGAAGGGCCTCTGGCCAAGGCGATTGCCAAACCCCCGTACTTCTATGGACACACGCAGCAGTATTGGCGACATAGAGCACTTCTCTATTTCTCGCGAGTCCTTCGATTCCTACCGCCGATCATTCGTAAGCAACGCTCCTACTCGCCAACGCCTGCTACTTCAGATTGCTAATTATATCCTACGTAAAGGACATTTGCGCGAAGTCCCCTGTCCTTGTCCATGATATGCCTCGACAGAGCCTCGACTCTGCTGGGATGCGAAACCCCAGATCTTCTGTGAGGAATCGTTCTTTTGAGAGAGAACTACCCACGGCAGAGGAAGGTTTCGAAGATGTTGGGTTGAACGATGATCAGAAGCAAAGCCAGCAGCACCCGAAGAGGAAGAGTTTCTTCTCCAAGTTTTCCGAGCCTCAGGAGCCCAGTACGCACGGGGAGGGATTGGCTCGCTTCATTCCCGGCCGGAAGCGAGCGCAGAGCGGCCAAGGGGCTGAATTAGGACCCGTCGAACGACCCAAATCGTCTCAATCGGTTTTACCACAGGAAGTGCAGTAAATCTTATTCGTATCTATTTTGTTTTGCTATTTTTTCCAATGCATCACTTTGCGACGGACGGCTTCGCATAGGTTGGGGCATTCATGATATACCTAGAGCGATCGTTTGCCCCTTTCCGGAGACTATATTGTCTTTATTGGCGCTCGTTACCCTATCTGGTGGTCTCTTAGCTCTGGCAGGAGACAAAAGACTTCCACGGTGGAAGGATTGGTCGTGGGACGTAATGATAATGCATAGATGAGAACGGACCCTGATATAACTCCAATATTAGGGTCAATGGACACAAATGGAATTTAACGTTCTATCGTCAGTGTTACTGTTTGATACGTTTATGACTTTCGTACGTGCCATAATACGTAGATTACTTTCTCTACCCTTATACGAACCCACTCTATTGTGATGTAAAACAATCTGAACGCTACCGTATCTATCTATAGAATTGTTCTCCGGGTGTAGATGCTACGATATAGCTTGACAATATCACCATGGTATTAGACCTCAATTTCCCTGGCTCCTTTCTCCCAGCCTGATAGATAAGAAAGGAAAGAAAAACTCTTAAGAGTTGTTCTATATGTAAGCTGCAGGGTTCTCAGATCGCTTGGAGGCAGCTGTTCTGAGGTAACATTATGGTCTTGTTCTCGTGCCAGGTACCGTGGCACGAGGATCGCTATATAGATTTAATTGGCTAGTTACGACTGCAGAACTGAAATAAGTTTGAGGCATAGGTACTTGTACCGAACTTTATTATTTTAGGTACGATAAACTGGTTATATTACCTTTGTTCAGTTTAAGGCTGTCTGGCATTGCCATATTACTTGTTCACAGTATTACCACATCAACAGGTAATTACGCAGTTCTCAGGGGGCGATCAGCTACCCAGTTTCCCCCCTATTCAAGTGAGATTGATTGTTTTTACACACTACCTATTAGTTTATTTCTTTCTTTATGTATTACCAACGCTGCGGTAGCGCTCATCCCTGGGCTTTGGAAACTGTGGATAGAAGTCGTTCGATCGATCTTTCACTTATAGGAGCTGAGATCATGGAACAAATTGAATCTTGAGTTAGTATTTCACTGTAGTGACTATCGCGTACATCCGTACTATTTGATAGCTACATCGCATGTTGCATGTACAAAGTATAAATGTAGTTATCTATGCGGAAGTACTTACATTAGTTTGTCTATGTCGTCACTCATAGCCCCTCCTACCCCACGACCCTGCCAAGCCAACGCATTATCGATAATAATTTTTCTGCATGAGCTCTATCAGTAAAGCCCACCCCGAGAAGCGTTGCTGGCCTGCTTGTCCCGATAACACCGGCTAATTCCTGGCATCTTCGTCTGCGACAAGTCTCTTTGCCATGGCACCGCGGCGCCCAGACAAAAAATCGAAGAGGTCGGGCAAAGGCGCCATATCGCGCGCCGCCGCAGGCAGCTCCAACAACAATAACAACAAACCCGTGTCCCCGCAGGTCCTTGTCAAGGCCGCCGAGTTCCAGTTACAAGAGGGCAATGTCCAGGACGCCGCCACCCTCGCCGAGAAGGCCCTGGAAGGGTCATCTCCCGGCAGCGACGACGCCCTCTGCGCATTAAACTTTCTCGGTCAGATCAATCTCGAGCTCGGAGACTTCGATACGGCGCGAGCCTACCTCCTGCGCGCCGTCGCGATCGACGAAGATGGGTCCAAGGATGAGAATGTGGGCGGCGGCCCTGAGAAATTCCTGTCTCTAGCGCAGCTGAGCGAAGAGGGTGGCCAGGATAGTGTGGGCTGGTTTCAAAAGGGCGCCGCAGCGCTGAGGGAGCGTATCTATGCTCTCGAGAACGCAAAAGGGAAGGGCAAGCAGAGCGATGAAGAGACGATATTATTAGAGGAGCTGCGGAAAAAATTGGCCATGACGCTGTGCTCGGTCGCCGAAGTCTTTATGACCGACCTGTCGTGGGAAGAGGATGCCGAGAAGCGCTGCGAGTCCCTCACTACCGAAGCTACCATGATCGCGCCCGACTTCGCTGAGACGTGGCAGACCTTAGCCAACGTCCGCATCTCACAGTCTAGGTTCGACGACGCAAAAGCGGCGTTGAACCGGAGTCTCGAACTATGGAAAGACTTGCCACCGGAAGACCCGTCTGTGCCCGACTTCCCCAGCCGAGTCGGTCTTGCTAGACTACTAATGGAGGTTGAATTGGAACAAGAAGCAATTGAGGTACTCGAAAGACTCGTTGGCGAAGACGATCAGAGCGTGGAGGTGTGGTATTTGGGTGGCTGGGGCCTCTATGTCATGGGTGAAAAGCAAAAAGACAACAAAGCCGAAGAAGACTACAAGGCGTCATGGATATCTAGCCGAGTGTGGCTAAACCAGTGCCTTCATCTCTACAAGTTACAGGAATACGAGGACGAGCGGTTAGGGGAGCACGCCAAAGAGCTGCTTGCTGCGATTGCAAAGGAATTCGGGGAGGCGCCGGCTGGACAAGAGGAGGAGGATGATGATGGATCTGGGTGGGAGGATGAAGAAAGTGATGAGGAGATGCAGGAATAGAGCATCCCGGTCCATAGCATTGCGACAAAGCGTATGATAAGGGAGATACCATAAATACCTGGGGCTTTCGTTATTTTGGCAGAATACCGGCGTCTGGAGTCTAAAATAGGCAGTTCTCTCCATCGTAGGAACAGGTAGATATGGACTTCTTAAAGCTCTCTTACGTGTAACGGCCCTTTTAAGTGTCTTTAATGCGCCATAACTCCGTGCAAATGCCAATAAACCGCGAAGGATCTCTTATAACAGACCTGTCAACAGGAAAGCAGCCTCCGTTCCCACATATGTCGTCCCTATGCCGCGACTTTGAGTCCATCGAGTTGCTCTGTAGGCGGTTCCTCTTCCTCCTCGTCACCCCTCCCGGCAAGACCGCGCTCCCAAAGTTGCTTGCCCGTAAGCCTGGGGGCCTCCTTGATCTTGGCCTTTTTGAGCTCGGCAAGCCGCTCTTCCTCCTCCCGCTGGCGCTGCTCCTCCATCTCGCGCATGAAACCTTCGCGCCACTTGAGAAACGTCTCGGGCGTGACGGGTGTGCCGTGGAATTTCTTATTCTCCTCGCGCTCGGCCGCTAGTAGGACCTCTTCCCTCTCGCGATCCGCGGCCTCTTTGCGCTCGGTCATCAGCTGCTCGGCGAGCTCTGTCAACGTGGTCACAAGCGTGAAGACCATGGCCATGCCGAGGTTCTCTTGGATAGTATCTTCCAGGCCCTTGAGGAGCTGCTCCTTGTCGGCGGATACCGAGAATCGGGGGTGCGGCGGCGCATTCGCGGGAGGTGAAAGGTCTAATATGGGCGCCTCGTCGGGATAGGCATCTGGATACCGCACATGTAGGATAATCGTGGGTGGCTCGGCCTCTTCGTCGTCGCCATTATCGTCCTCGGGCGGATTGAGCTTCACAGCAATGCGGTATTCCGTGTCCGAGATGTCTATTTCGCAGCGAGCGATGGCCTGTCAATACAGCGCGAGACATGGCGGGGTATCCTTTCGTGCTAACGACGGACGGACGGACCAACCAACCTGTTATCTCCTCGGGAAATATAGAATCTAGTACTTCGCGCTCTTCTATTTGCTCTTCTCTACCCATCTTGGCGGAATTGTGAGGTCTCGGAACTATATGATTGCGTCAGGTCTCTGATTCAAATTGTATCTACTTAATGAGGGCCTCACTTCTTATTAGGAGACTAGGAGGGGGGTCCCAATGCACTATGGCGCTTATCAGCGTTATCGATAGTGGGGTGACAGCTTATAGCGCCCTACAAGGGACCTCACCGCCTAAATCCGAGCCCATTTATTTTTATTCTGCCGGTCTGCATGGGAAATTTCCAGCTTTACTCTGAGCGCAAGAGCCTAGATAGCATTCAAGCTTTCGCAATCTTGTCAATTCGACAAATTTAGCAAATATGGCACCGAAAAGTGATGCGGGGACAAAAAGGAAGCTCCCTAGTCGTAGCAAGGACTCAAACACCAAGAAACCGAAATACGAGAAGCGCCCTCCGCCGCCTCCCGCAGACGAAGCGGACAGCATCAGCGACGACGAGTCTAGCGATCTCTCCGACAATGAAAATGGCGGCGCCCCTCTAAGCGGAAATAAGACGCAAAATAACGGCGATGGGTCCATCCAATCCAAGGATAAAGACGGAAAAACATTCGAAAGAGGTGAGTTCACCCTACTTGAGGGCTTAGCGTCGACCTTGCACTGACCCTATCCAGGCCAAACCTCGAGGGAATCCCACCAGAAGCAGAAACAACTTGCCCAGGACCGCAAGGCGAACAAGCCTTTAGCCGACGAATTGACAAGAGCCAAGAAACTATGGGAGAGACTGCGCCGGAAGTCCCATGTTCCCAAGGAGGAGAGAGATAAGCTCGTGGAAGAGCTCTTTGCCATCACCACCGGGCGCATGAAGGACTTCGTGCTTAAGCACGACGCTGTCCGTGTTGTTCAGACAGCCATCAAATACTCAACACCGGAGAGGCGGAAGATGATCGCAAAGGAACTCCAGGGGACCTACGCCCTACTAGCGGAAAGCAGATATGCCAAGTTTCTGATAGGCAAGCTTATCGTCGAAGGCGACAAGGAGGTCCGCGATCTAATCGTTCCCGAGTTTTATGGCCGGGTGCGAAAAATGATCAACCATCCTGAGGCCTCGTGGATACTCGACGATATTTACCGAGGAGTTGCTTCCAAAGAACAAAAGGCTATCCTGCTCCGTGAGTGGTATGGGCCGGATACCTTCCTTTTCCGTGGGGCCGGAGAAGGAGAGGATGCACCGACAGCTGAACTCTCGGTCATTCTGGAGAAAGAACCAGGAAAACGAGCTTCCATTATGAAGTATCTACTGGATTTGACCAACCAGCTGATACAGAAAAAGATGACCGGCTTCACCATGCTCCATGACGCCATGTACCAATACTACACTAATGTGAAGGTGGGCTCCGAGGAAGCCAAAGAATACATGGAGATGATTAAGGAGGATGAGAATGGTGATCTGCTTAAAAACATGGGCTTCACCAAATACGGCGCTCGTCTCGTATGCTTACTTCTAGCCCATGGTACGGCTAAGGATCGAAAACAGATCTTGAAGACTTACAAAGACACATTTCAACTCATGTCAACCGATCCCCACGGCCATCTGATTATTCTTACGGCTTACGACACAATCGATGACACCGTTTTAACATCAAAATCTATTATCAGCGAGTTACTTGGCAAGTCGGAACAAAACGATGCCTCGAACATCATCACTCTGGCCAATGACCCCAATGCTAGGTTAACTATACGGTATCTTCTTGAAGGTGCGAGTAAGGCGCTTTTCGATGGAAGTCGTGCAGGCGATCTTCAACTACTAGAGCAAATCTGGGAGATCCGGAAAACGACCAGCAAGAAAGATCCGGATACCCGCCGGAAAGAGTTAGTCGCAGCATTATCGCCCTCGTTATTAGCTGCTATAGCTTCGTCAGCGGAAGATCTGGTAGCCACCTCGTTTGGGTGCCAGTTGGTGACAGAAGCCCTCATCTCCTGTACTGGTGACAAGTCCGAAGCACTAAAAGCTGTAGCACAAACAGCTGAGGGTGATCCAGATGCGGAGGTTGAAAAGGGTGATGAAGAGAGTGAAGTCATAGCCGACATCCCTTCACCACCTCATATCTCCAAAATCCCCCACGGTGGACGCATGTTTAAGACTCTCATATCTGGGGGTCGTTTCGACAAAGAATCGCGCAAGGTTATACCGTGTGACCCGCCGCTTCGTTTTGCCGATATTCTGTATCCCGTCGTTAAGGAGCACAGTGTGTCGTGGGCCACAGGGCCGAGTTCCTTCGTAGTACTCAATCTGCTCGAGGCGGACGACTTCTCCCATGCGGGGGAATTACGCAAGACATTGAAGAAGCACAAGAAGCAGCTTGAGAAGGCGGCAACCGAAGAAACGCCGGAACAGAAGGCGGCGCGCGAAGCGGCCAAGACGAATGGCGAAGCTGAGAAGGTGGCGAAGAAGGGCAAGAAAGCCGGAGCGAAGGAGAAGCCTGTGGGTAATATGGGTTCAAAGTTATTGCTCGAGAAGTTGGGGAAATAGACATTTTAGCCACCGAAGATTTCCAGGATAGAGAAGTGGAAGCGCCCGTCGATAAAATGTAATATCTTCTAAAATTAGGACGGTTCCCCTGATCAGGCGTTGATTAGTATATACACCTTAACGAACGGGATTTTTAATCCTAAGTATATTGTACGGATACCTACCGCTCGCTCATTTCGTATTTATGAACTGTACCCAGGTAGCACATAATTACAGCCTCCCGGTGACATCGTAACAGGCACGTCACCCCAGCGGACCTTACATAATTCACCCAACGTTTGTGGCGGTTAGCATGTTGATCTCAGGCTCACGCGTCTCTCCGGAGTAACTTACGGATACTTCATAGAAAATATAAGGACTTTTCAATCAGAAAGCTGGGACAGCTAAGGAACCGAGTTCGTTATACCTTCGAAGACGAGGGGAGATTTCATATATGTGAGGCTTCGGCATGGGATAATTTATGTCGTGCTGCAAAAGGTTGCCCGCCTTGGCATCTTGTGTATCCAAAGCAATACTGCTTCATCTTGGTATTAGCCTACCTGTCGCCTTGTTGCTGTCTCGTAGCACCATATAAGAGACTTTCCTTCGTGATTAAGCAGGCGGGTCAGTTGGGAGACACCGCACCACAGGATCGTGTCACCTCGCATTATTAGACGAGGGTTCTACATTTCCTGCTGCCGAAATAAACATGTCACCAACCTAACTAGGTAGTGTTTATACTGTCGTCATGTCCGGGTTTTTATTTCTGAGCAAAGACTCGGGCGTGGCTAACTGGGTAACTGACTGCTTTAAACAAGCATATCATTTATTACATTGGCGTTCTTCCACCTTTATACGACCGAAAGTCGCAACGGATCGCAGGTATCGACTATGTGTGTTTGTTTCTTTCAGTCTGTATCCTTCATTGCACTGCCGTGGAATCATTTCCTCTGACATGGTACTTCTTTCCCTCCACGCCCTCCCTACCTATACAATCATTATTGAATCCATCTACTATACTGTGTAGGCAAACGTGAGCTACGCTCGAAATTATCGCCGCAACAGCCTTGGAGTTTTCAAATATTCCCAGATCGGTGCTCACTCCAGCATTTGCATCCTCCTCCAGCTTCACCTAGGCTGTTTGTCTTCAATGATTTCATCTAATCATGAATTGAGACTGCAGCTACGTTTTATGGTCACATTTAACCTAGCAATCAAATCTCCTGCAATTCTTTCGATCTCCCTCCCTTCGTTTCATAGTTGTTTGCGCCTCTCACTACTATTTAAGGATATTATTACTCCAGCTGTAGTCTAAGAGGCCCCCGACTTCCACCCGCCATATTCTTACCTGGATGGCATCAACATGGCACTCGTTTCTCTACCTCTTACGGACCACGAGAACCCACCAAAGGAAGCTTGTCCAAATCGTTACGGATTCTACCGCTGTGGCAATTTCACCGGATGTTGTCCCGCAGACCCGTGTAGTTTCCTCAACTTCGATAGCCCTTGTGACGCTGCCATCGCCGCTCTAGCAGATCAGGACGGGAACAATGGCGATGATGGCAACGGTAACGGCGACGACAATGGGAATGGTGGTGGTGGTGACGGCGGAGATAAGGATACCATCACCATCACCACCATGACGACAACAAGACATACTTCTACTCTAGCGCCAACCCCCTCCTCGACGAAAAGCATCGAGACGATAACCAGCAAAACCACGCCCTCTTTTACGATCCTTCCATTTATCAGCAGCTCAGGAGGGGCTCCTACAACGATCGTAAACAGCTTTGCCTCCGCTACTGGTATGCATTCTTGGAACTTCTATCTCCTCCCCCCGTTTGACATGGTTTTGCTTGTTCCTGTAACTTCCTTTGCACACGACCACAATAACAAACCAAACATGACATCGCTCGCAGTATCCAACGTTCATAAAACTAAATCTTTATAGGCATTAGCACCAGTCCAGTCAGCAGTAGCGTCACGGAAACAACACCCCCGGCTCCATCCGAAGAAAGCAACAACGACAAAAACAACAACAGCATCGCGGCCCCATTATCTAACACGACCATTGCAGGTGCCAGCGTTGGAGGCGTCGTCGGCGGGATAGCGCTACTCCTCCTAGTATTCTGGCTTCTCCGCCGCCGCCGTCTCTCGAAACGCATGTCATCGCTCCGTGGCGATAGTCCCGGCCCCAATAGACCCCATGCCGAGAAGCCCATCATGGACCGACACCATTCTCTCACGGGAACGGCGCTCGGCATCCAGTCCTTTCCCGAAATCAGGGGTAGGTAGTAAAGTCACGCACTATTTATTCCCAATCGTCTCTTTATTTAAACCTTTATTATTTTCCCCGAGTAATTATATATACAGTCGAGTTGCTTATTTACTTCAATTTACTTATACCCAAATATTTAGTTCAACCACCGACTCCCCAACAGCACACCGAGCAGCTACTCCCAACAAGCACCCGGCGGGACGAGGGCTGGCCTCTACGAACTGCCTCGGACCCCAGTCTTCATCAGCAGTTCTCTTCACAACGACAACAACAACAGCACGTCTACGCCGAGCTCGATTCAGCCGAGACGCAATTTACTGGTACCGTACCGCCGGGCACACAATCACTTAACAGACGACCCTCTCCGCAGATCCACCCGTCGCAGCTCACGCCCGGGTTCCCCGGCACGCAGATGGCGATCCAGACTCGCAGCGGCAGTGGGAACGTCAACGTCGGCGCTGATCGGGGATACCACGGCTACGCTCCCTCGGTAGGAAACGCAAATGGGTCGGGAGAGGCGCTGCCTAGGGCTACGCTGAACGCAACGGACGACGAGAGGTTGAATAACTTATACGCCAATAGCTGGGCACGCGGGCTGTGAGGGGATGGCTGCTTTCAAGGGGTTGTCGAAAGAGAGAGAACCAGAATAAAATAGCCTGCTGAGAAAATAGGAGCGGTGTTTTTCGTCGAATTACCCAGCATCATTTCTTTCATAGATGAAGCAAGATCCGGGGATGGAAAGAGAAACGTTAGGAGGTTACAGGGCGGAAAGCACGAAGAGAGAGACTCGGTCAGAAGATATCATGCGAAAATCTAGCTCGCAAGCTGGCTCTCCAAAGCTCGTTTTACATATCGAGAGTCGATGACAAGTGATTAATTGACTAGTTCAGGTTGGAAGAAACCTAGCCTGTCCAAGTAAAATTGGCCTCTCTGATCTCCCGTCTCTCTTTCCCTTTCTCCCAGGGGAGTTCTTACAGCAGTCTTCCCTCGTTCTCTCCCTCTTGAGTACAAAACCCGAATCTCAAACTGTCTTTTTTTGCCAGCCTTTTCCTGTCTTTGGTGGGGTATACAAACGAATCAAACAATGGAAGGGCAGAATATAGTAGATGGTGAAAAGCAAGTGAACTTTTTCACCAAAGGCCGTTCTTTTTTTTCTGCACCGGCTTGACAAACAATACCCAACGCCATTCATGCAAATCGTGAAAAAGCAAGAAAGGGAAGCATAAACTGCCTCGTTTTCTTGCGGAAGTCTATGCAACCAAGCAATCTGTAAATGCAAAACGCCGGGCAAGGGAGACCACCCATAATCTATCGGTTTAGGGGAGCTGGTTATAAGGAATATGAGATGGATAGTTCTTTCGTTGCCGTTGTTTTAAGTAGGCAACTCTCGTAGGCGGGCAATATTGGCGTACGTATTTTTCCGTCGGGGCGATTCATGACCAGTGCAGGTGACCACAGCAGGATCGTATACCAGTGAGC
Source organism: Xylaria scruposa (assembly GCA_022385635.1). Taxonomy (NCBI): domain Eukaryota; kingdom Fungi; phylum Ascomycota; class Sordariomycetes; order Xylariales; family Xylariaceae; genus Xylaria; species Xylaria scruposa. The sequence goes on from MU280181.1 coordinate 1,034,600, forward strand.
CGCAAGTACCGTTTAGTTTGGCATGAGCTTGTTCACCTCATCGAGCAGCTCTTGTAGGTCCTCATCGCTTATCTTGTCGGTGAGCGACGGGATTAACGTTTTGGCCTCTTCGGCAGTTTCACAGCACAGAGAGCCTGTGGATTGACTGTGAGTTATGCATCAGACAAGAGTGTGAAGAACAAAGCACATACCGAGCTGTGCGCGCTCAAACTTGTGGAATTCCTTGTGCGAGCTCAAGAGTCGCTCGACAGCCTCAACATTCTCCTTCTTCTTGAAGCGTGAGAATGCATCCAGGTAGTCGATTGTCTTGCTCAACATCCTGTTCATCGGCTAATGTTAGCCAAACAGCCCCCAAGAAAGAATCCCCCAAGAAATCAGGACAGCATGCCCAGGCATGGTGAATGCATACTCGGTTTCATTGACGTTCTTGCGATCATTCCGCCGCTTGGATACAAGCGCATTGATGACCAGCGCGGCCTCGGACAACGTCAGCGTGTCAACTTCCTGGAATTCGCCGAGGTTGATGGTAGTCGATGCCTCTTCATTGCCTGCCGCTATGGCCTTTGCGCGCGACGTCTGGTGGAACTGCTCTGTTTCGGGGCGCGACATGATGGCGATCTCGGCTTTGATGTCTGTAGAAGCGTTTTCGGTCGTGGAAGGGCGGCAGAGAGCTTGCGACGTCGGGAAACGAGCGTGATCAGCAACGCAACAAAGGCGTCGAAGGTGCAGACAAATAGCGAGCGATGCGCCGGGTTGTTCTCAGCCAGAAGCAGATAATGACGTAGTGGGATCGATAGCTATATTATCGTTCCGTCCGATGCTGCTGCTTGTAATCTCGGTGTTCGTGGGAAGCTTTGTTGTGATGGAAACTCAGAGAGATAGATATCAGATATCAGAACTCTATTTTCCGAGATTTGACCCAGGCTGAGGTCCAGGCGCGTCCATGTTAAAATCGATCGTTACCGGGTAGGTGCCTATTTTAGCGTGTTATAGTGGGCTGGACCCCTGCAAGCCATGTAACTCTACATACAGTCTCCCAGAGCTGGCTGTGGGGAAACTTCGGTTGTTCACTGTCCAGCAGCGCTCACTCATCTTTGAAGCTTGAAGGGATATCATAACAAGATATGGCCAATTGAAAAAAAGCAGTGATATATTCCTCGCCTTGGACCGACCCTTGACTCCCGAGCCTTCATCATGTATGTTGCCCTGATGTCGCGAATCTCATTGAACCAGAGCTAACATCGATACCGAAAGGGGTATCTTAGCTCTCATTGTCATTAACAAGGCCGGGGGTCTCATCTATAACCGCACTTTTGGGGACGGGTTGAATCAACTTAATACAAATGACTATCTGGTCCTCGCCGGAACTTTCCACGGGTGAGTTGTCTGCAGCTCTACTGTCCTCACTGAACTACCCGACTAATTCGCCCCAGAGTCCACGCCATTACCACCCGCTTGAATCCACTCCAGGGCAACCAGCAACAGCCGATCACCGCAGGCGGCATACCAAGCCGCCCTGATCCCCCTTCTGGACTTGAGGTGCTCGAGTCTGAGAATTTCCGGCTGCAGTGTTTCAATACCTTGACAGGCACCAAGTTCCTGCTCTTTACCGATACTCTGCAGGCTAATGTGGATGTTGCAATGCGCAAGATCTACGACCTTTATGCTGACTTCGTCACCAAAAATCCATTTTACCAGCTGGAGATGCCTATACGCTGTGACACCTTCGACAGGAAGCTGAATTCATATATCAGAGAAGTCAACAATGCTCGCTAGGAATGGGTTCTGCTCGAACATGAGGCCTGACTATGAGGCGTGTGGTAATCTCGGGGTTCTCTGCATGGCACGGCGTTGGGAGTTCCATTGTGTGTGCGATAGATAGACTACTCGTTTGGTTTCAATAATGAAGAGCTGGGCATGTAGCCTTGGCAATAAGATAATAATGAGTTCTAACCAGGTAGTTAACATTCCCTATCTAGTAGTGTACACTCCTGACTCCGAGGCCCATGTCATAGAGAAGCATTTGACAGGTGGTCCCAATCTAATTAATCATGATGTGTCCATCTTGTCACCGCTGTCCTTGTCTTTCTTGTCTCCGCTGCCACTTGGTTTTAGTAGGGGCTGGTTCTCGCCTTCTTCCTCGATATCTTCTAAGCTCGTCTTGTTCTTCGCCGCCTCCTCTTCCTGGGCAGCTTTAGCCTGTCGGGCATTCTCCTCTTCCATACTCATACGCAGGGCAAGTGCCAGTTCCGGGTCGGCGCTTGGGTCGAAGTCGAAACCACCAAAGTCTCCACCACCTTCGGCCATACCACCGCCACCTGCACCGCCTGCCGCTCCCTCGCCCAGTAGAATCGGTGTAGAAAGGAGCTGGTCGCTGAGAAGTTTGCCGCTCGGGGGGATGACGACGAGGTGGGAATTGTCGTTGCCCTTAACAACATTGTTGAAAGCCTCGAGCTTCTTCTGGACATCGTCATCGTCCAGGTCGCCAAACAAGATGAAGTCGATATCGATGTTGCCTTTCTTCATCTTTTTCGCCAGAGAGACGAGCTTCTTCTCGTCGTCAGCTACCGGTGAGCAGACAAACACGACGATGCGTTGACGTTGCGACTTGTTCTGCCGGTGTTTTAGGGCGAGCTGTGACATGTTAGCTACTTCGCTTACCGTCGGGACTGGGCAGGGTAGAGACGTACACTAGCAATTTGGATACCGGTAGCAAGGTGCGATGAGCCTGATATCTTCTTCTTGGTCCGGTGCAGACCTTCTAGCAGCTTTCCCCGTTCTGTCGTCAGTGTCGAGAGAACCTCTGGACCCTTGCCGCCCATGCTCATCAGGCCAACAGACGATTCGGGGTTCCCCTGTGTAACACTGTCGAATAGGATATTTATGGCATCGACCTGGGCATCGAAGCGAGATGGTGTGTAATCTCCATTCCGACTGCTCTCCGAATTGTCCACCACTAGCATGACAGCCTGGAGCGGCATCTTGGCGAGGATGGATTGGATATGTCGGGGCTGTACAGGATGGACGACGAGATGCTTCGGACACGAAATGCGAATGGTGCTATCGGATTACCAGGGCGAGGCTGGGAACTGCGTGGGTGTTTGGTATGATATGGAACCTTGGAAGCTTGGTAAACGTCAGGTCAGTGCAGCCTTGAGCTAAGCAAGGTATGTAGTTACGTACTTCTAGAATTCACAGCGCAACCAGGTTGAGTATGTGGGGCATACTTATGGTACCCAAGTACCCAAACTAACTACCAGGTAGGTAAGTTTGGAGCGACTTCCTGGGAAGTCAGAAGTGTCTACTTATGCCGACTTTTTTTTTATTTCAAACTTATTAATGAATGAAAGCATGAAACGTGTTTCAAATTTTTCAAGGGACGAACTCTAATGTTTGTTCCAAGGCTATAGGTAGAGATCGGCTTGTATTGTGCCAAGCGATCTCGGTTCAGTAACCTGTAACGAGTCTGGTTGAGCTCCAGTCACCAACATCAAATTTAGATCCATTAACATCATTAAGAAAATGCCCTTACGAGCCCAGGATTTCCCTACTTTGCGGACCATCTACCAACGAGTGAATTGTCTTGATGAAGGTGTTGAGAGCTTCATATTCTGTCGCTATCCTCGCATTCCCATCTTCTCACCAAAATCTAGTGCGAGTCCCCTCGGTGTATAGATCAAGACTTTTCCTTCTGGGTCTAAGAGAACATCGGCCGGTTTAATGTACTGGAAGACGATATCCAACATTACGCAGCTCGCTGTGTGATTTCTGGTAGACAAGGTTTGAGAACATTTCAGCACCCAGAAAACGTACCGCGGGGCTTTCAAAATCATTATCATGGTTGGGAGACACTTTTCCAGAACATTACTATCGCCAACCACAGGAGATTTGCCCTCTAATTTCCTCACTTCTATATTTGACTAGATGTTGTCGTCAGTTCGCCCAAAGTCCTACACGGCGCTCTATCATCGTTCACGGACTTGCTGAATGTGATCTGTCAGTCAGCATGTCTGACGAAGCTTCCTCAGGTTTGTAGACTCTCTAGACTTACACAAAGTAGGCGAGGCCGTAGATCTAGTTTCGATATTAACTCCTGACCGCTACTCGTGTCCAACCAAACACCTTAAAATGCATGTTAGCTGCATGGTCTTCCAGTTTAAAATTTTAAACCTAGCTATGTCTTTCAGCCAACAATACTTTTAGGTTCTTACCCGTAACCCTCGCGCCAACCCCCCTTTACCTCTTTCCCTTCGTTTGTGGTCCACTGATCTAGTAAATGATCTCAACTTACTTTCCAGTACCTACTTTAATTCTGTCACGGAACGCTACAGAGTGGGTATAGAGGCACGGGCCTTCAGCCCGTGCCTATATATACCAGCTACAGAACCTCTGCTGTATAGATAGAACTTCTCCTTCTTTGTGCAATAACAATAAGTCAATACTGGAACCACCAGCGGTGTAGACCGTGACAAATTCTTCATTTACCATGATATCGAGACGAACGGAACGGATACGATGGATGAAATTACGGTCTTCTCTCTGAATTCTGGCAACGGTGATGGCGCCGATATAATTTTTGATATCAACGATCAACGAGTTGCTGTATCTATTTTCCCTGGACCCTCATCTGAGCACAATATCCAGGTGGAGCGAAATCAACAGTTCCTTGAAGATCGTCTCATAGAACTCCTTGGTCGTGCTGTTTTGACCGAGGACGACGACGAGTATGAAAGGATTACGGATGAGGTTCTGGGCATTATTCTTGATGCTGGAAAGACTATATTTTCTGAAGTCGCGCCGCGAAAGAAATCTGACCCTAAATCCTTCAAACAAGATTTACAGTCGTATCTCTACCCTCCGACGCTTGCTTTTCGTATCGAATCTGCCGGCAGTAGGGTTACTATGGTCCCTATAGGTCCTGAGGAATCTTATACCAATATTGAGATACCTACCAACTACAGAATTGATGACAGCATCGATATCGATAACGATCTTCCTCAATATCCACCGAAAGACATTACTATCGTGGAATCCTTTGCACAAGGGTTGGGGCATTCAGTCAGCCGAGTACTAGTCAATGGCCAGGAAATGCTTTGCAAAGCTCGAGCACAGGGTTTGCATGATCCGTACCTAGAGCGCGAACTAAGTCATTTACTGGAGATAAGACGAGGCTTACCATCTTACCGTACCTCAATACGCGTTCCGCAGCTTCTGGGTTACGTTAAGCATACCGAATCGGGGCATGTCATTGGATTGCTCCGTGAATGGGTGCCAGGAGGCTGTCTTGCGGACCTTGATCTTTCAGTGGTGTCGGTGAAAGCAAGAGAGAAATGGGCATCACAAATTCGCGAGACGGTTGACCAGCTACACGAAATTGGACTGAATTGGGGTGATGTTAAGGCGAGCAATGTTATTATTGATGAGTTGGATGATGCGTGGCTAATCGAATTTGGAGGCGGTTTTACGGACGGATGGGTAGAGAAAGATCTAGCTGATACGCCAGATGGGGATAGACAAGGGATCAAGAAAATTATAGAATTCTTAGGAGTCGAAGAGAGGATTTAGAGAAGCGTCATTCAATAAACTAGGAGATCATATACATAGTAAAGTAAAGACTTGAAAAGGACGAAATGATATATCACAGCGTGTGTTCGGTAGTGGGTAGTCTGGCAGGTGAAGGGCAGGGGGAAGCTTCCCACTGCACTCCCCCGTATAATACACAAGTTTAAGCAATGATAAGGTTAGATTCTCAATTGGTGCAAGCCCAATGTTTTCTTTTTCTTTTTTCTCATTTTCCTTTTCTCCTTCATATAGGTATGTTGTTAGGTTTAACTGCATTCTGAATATAAACACCATGTTCAGCAAATCCATTTCGAAGAAGCAAAAGGCCCACTATAATCATTTCTAAACCCTGCAATGTAGTCTAACCAAATTGACTACTAAATGGGGTACCTATGTAGCTTTGAAAGTAAACAACACTTTAAGACACGCCCGCGACTGCCCCAGTTCCCCAACATTGCGCGCATCGCTCAATTTCAGAACCAGAGCAAACAGAACACCACACACCACACACCACACACCATATACCACCACTTCTTACCCGCGAATACGAGTATTCAAACAAACTAAACAATTATACCAACCCGCTAGAACTAGTCACCATGTCGCCCGTACGATCGCGAAAACGCAAGTCTGAAGCGTCGCCAAGCACGTCGCCACAGAGAAGTCCCATCAAGAGGCGCAAGTTAGGCGTCACGCTCGCTCAGAAGCAAGCATTGATCGACAACCTTCAGCTTGAGAGTATGCGTCATTTATCGACAGTAATTCTCATATGGTGTAGAAACTAACGATGAGAATCAGTCACCGAACGCGCGCGACGGCTAAGGGCCCAGTACAACATCCAGGCACAGCAGCTGCGGTCACGCGTTGAAATGCGCGTCAACCGTATCCCAACAACGCTACGAAAGCTTAGGATGCGCGAACTCCCTGCAAAATCTTATCAGCCACATTACCCTCGGCCAGCCCCCAGGTCCCAGTACGTTCTCAAGCCTCCACCTGTTCCAGCGAAGGACGGAACATCGCCCAAGCCTATCCCCCGGAAGCCATTGCCCGCAGCCAGCCCGGCTCGTGGGCACAAGCGGTTGAGGTGCGGCTTGCAACGTGACCTTTGCGCATAAAGACTAATAACGTGCAGTAACGAGATTTCCGGCTCGGACAAAGAAAATCAAGGTGATATAGACAATCCTAAGAAGAGGTTACGAACTGCAGCCACCCAGGGGAAAGCACCCATCACAGCATCACAGGTGCTGTCCCCGACGTCCTCAAATACACGCATTTTACCTAGAGACCGGCCAGCGTCACCCATGAAATCTATTATGGGCCGGCCTGCATCACCAGTGAAAGTTCCGACCACTAAGGCTTCTTCAAATATTCTTTCGAGTATAGTAGAGAGAGCCACAACCACAGCGACCACAGCGACCGGCCGAACACGCAAAGCCGCAGCGCGGCCGCCATCTGCTGCCACGACCCGGGGCAAACGCAAGGTCAGCGTGACTAGCGAATCTAGTGAGGGAAGCACAACAACGACTATAGTTAAGAAGTCGTCAACTGCATCAAGAGCCACGAAGGCGGCGCCTAAGAAGACAGTTATGAACACAATCAAATCAGCCATAACCAAGAAGGCCCCCGCTGCAAAAGCAGCACCTGCAACAGCGGCAACATCGAGAACAGGGAGGACGCTAAGGAAACGGGCCTAGGGAGCAAACTGCGAAATGTATGCATATGGAAAGGAATTGGCGTTTGGCGCTCAAATGCGGTCATAAGGCTCTAGGGTCATCAGAGGGCATCGTATTGGTTCGGGTATCAAGAATTATTGTTTATGCAATGCTCGAATATACTGACGCTTCTAGCGTAACCATGCCGAGTTGAAAACTGTTACGATGCTTTCTTCTTCTTGTCGTCTACTAACTCAATGTTGTCCTCTGGTATTTCCTTATACTTCTCAAGCAGGAACTCCTCAATCTCGTCGCTCACATCACCTTGAACCACAATCTCCTCGCCGCCGCTGGGCACCTTGGTCACCGAAGATCCCGTAGCAAACTTCTTGCCAAACTCCTTGGCGACCTTCTTCAGATCGAGGCCGAAAGCCTCCAGGCCCGATACCGCGGTGACGTACTTCCTCTTATTCCTCTCGACGCGCTTTATCGTGATGACGCTGTTGGCCATCTTGTCGGCCTGCTTCTGCTCGGCCTTCTCGGCCTGGGCGGCTTTCTTCTGGGCGTCTTTGGCGGCCCGCTTCTGGGCTTCGACGGACAACGATGCCGTGGCGGCTTCTAGCGCTTCTGTAGAACATGGTCAGCTCTGTTAGTAGGCGTCACCACCCTATTTGTAGCTTGTCGACCGCAAGATGCAGGGCAAGGTTAAGACTACGTACCGGGAGACCATATCTGCTCGTACATTGCCGGATGTGCTTTCTGCAGCCAGTCCTGGCATTTCTTGACCGTGCCGCCATATTCGCAGTACTGTTGTGGTGGATTAGCTCGCGTCTTACTCGCTGACGTATCTTTTCGAACGCAGGACCGTTCGCAAATTAAAGGAGACGACCGTACCTCTGGGGGTAGCGTGCACACTGCTCGAAGGTTATTTATCAGTAAACAAATTCTCCCCCACATTACAGGTCGCGTAGCAGAAAGTGTCTTAGACGTACCGCCGCAATAGGTGACATGGCGACTCTGGGGCTCGCTTGGAACTTCTGGCTGCTCAGTATCCGCCATGGCCTGATCAATTGTATATAATTAACTCTAGAAATACTGCTCGAAGGATCGCGTTTACGAGTGGCGTTGGGTACTACGAGATCGGTGGGTTTTTCTGTTGCTTGTCGAAGGCTGGTATGGCGGGGTTATTCACGACCAGATGGTGGGGTAGAATTGGCTTCGCCTTGGCCCCCGCTTTTAAGCTAAATATAAAATATACAAAGACTGCACAGGCATCATGGAACGGCGTATACTGTTGATTCGCCCTTTTGCGTCTGGACATTCTACCATCTCTCTGTTGAAACGCAGTATCCAAAAAGAGTTGATTAGATTGATCTTATTCTTCTCCACAGTCTTAGGTAGGCAGATATCGTGTCAAATGATTCTTTTCGTTAGCAAGTACTTGTACGTGCAATATGCTCTATGCATTTTGACCTTCTAACCACTATGTACTTGCATACATATTTTGATATAGTCGGTTGCAGCTGTATAGCTTCGGTTCGTCACCCTTTTGTTTGGAATCCGAGATTTCGCATTCTGTCTTTCTCAACTATACGGCTGCTCCTGTCCTCGGACAAAAGGGATTCGATAGGTCATCAATTTTGGGAGCGCCTTCAAGGTGACTTGGCCAGCACCGACCTTCCCATCCTCGAAAAAGAAGCAACTTAACAAGGTCGCAAGTATAACAACATCCTGGACCAGGTCAATTCGCTTCTCCAGGATCGTCCGAACGTGCTCTGGCATGCCGTTAAATAGTTCCGTCCAAAAGCCCCTTTCCGCAACCTCAAATTCATCCGGCATCCAGAACTCCCCTCCGGTGTATTCACCGGCAATGGTGTGAATGCGACCAAAACCGGCCCCGAAAGGGAGTGGGGTAGATAATTCCCAGTCGATCAAAGCAGTGACCTCGCATTCCTCATTGATGAGCACGTTCACATCGTTGAGGTCATAATGGGCAACCCACAGCGGGAGCTGGGCAAGCTCGTCAAGCTTCTTAGCGAAGCTTTCGACAGTCGCTCTATAAGGGAGAATTTCTTCCAACGGCGACGCTAAGATGGCGTCCAGGTGCGGCCGAAGCTTGGTTTCGACGGCTTCGTGGCTGTTATCGGCGAGAAAGCCTTTCGAAAAGACGCGGCCTAGTGATTTGTTGATGGTAATGCGCCCTTCGGCTCCCTTCCCAGCGACTCCACGCAGCCAAATCTGGCCAGGCATACGGGTAAGGGAGTATGCCCAGGCACCGGCGCTCTCTAACTCCTCATTATGGAGAACTTCAACGTCCGGGACAACTGAGCCCAGCGCCGCCTTAGCGATCTTGAACGCTTCGATGTCAAGTGGCTCGGTGCGAAATTGCACTACCACCTCACGGCTGTCCGCGAGGGTAACTAATAGGGTCCTACTAAACATTCCTTGTATAGGGGGCTTATCGATGCGCGTTGAGGTACTATTTAGATGCTCGACGACCAGCTTCTTTGCCCATTTGACCTGCTTCGTGGGAGTGTCGAGCAACATAGGCAAATCCTTATCGGCATTATATCGACGGTTTCTAGAGTATATAAATGAAGTAAAGCAGAAGCGAAGACCGTCATGCATGCGTGCGTGGAACCGCAGGTTTACACATTCTTCTTATTAATATTGTGTTTGGATGGATTGGGCATTAGAGGACGAAAGAGAACAGAATTATTAGCTGCTATCTGTCTGAGATTATACTGCGTAGTAGAGGCTGAGTTTTGTGTATTCGTGATGACTCTCCGATAGGCACTTCAGCGAGCGCGGACGTGAGGGGTGCAAAACCTGCCAACATGCTTACTGCACTAATAGCATTGACATTGGAAACTATAATCATGTCGATATGCCATCATTTCTAAGCTCCATTTTCAACGATAATAATTAGATGAATCAAAATAGACCCAAGAACTAATCAATTCGAATACTAATAGCCAACATCAAGATAGCGAGTTGTTATCTCCCTAGGGTATTACCTAATCAGCACTTACTAAATCGCAACTTTATTACAATTACTGTTTCGATGTCGTCGACTCTCCTTCTACCTTCCCCCTTCTCCAATCGTCTCTCAATCAGACGTGTCGAGACGCGCCGCAACCACTCCACGTATATTCTATACAGCGCGCCTATAACCTCCTGACTAAACTATATAACCTCATAGTCTGAGTATAATAATTGCCGCCGATGAGATATATGCTGGTTTCTCTGGACCATGTACCGGGCCACTTACCAGAAATGGCCACGGCCGCGCCAATATAGGGAATAGCAGACCGGGTATGACGTTATCAGCTCGCCCTTTCTGGACCATTGCGATCTCATCGTGAACGTTGCATGTCCAATCATGGGCTACCAGAAATGCTGTCACGAAGCGACGTTGGGTCTTTAAGCGCCCAAAGCAGCGAAGGGCTTGGGGAAATGCACCTTCTCCCAATCATTGATCGACGTCTTCCCCACCACGCCGCGCCAACGCTGTCATTGGCTGTGCCGACATGGATTTCTAAAATTAACCCGCCAGACCGACCGACCGGGTGGGCGTGATTGGGCTGTTGCCCGATCCCCACTGCAGACTATCGACTGCCAGCGACACAGCGAGTGAGACTCGCCGGCGCTTCTTTCGTAGCTTTCACGCCCTCATGCCCGAATTGGGCTCGCGCCAGTGTGCGGTCTGGGCAAACATGCAGTGGCAATGCAGGTTTGTGTGCGTTCTGTGACTCCGCTTATCCTCTCATCGTGGAAGCGCTTCACCTTAGCCGCTTGAGGTTCGTGGACCCAAGGAATAAAACTACTCGCACCCAAGCGCTCGGTAGGTCGTCTTTCTCCTGTTCTCTTCTCTTCAAGCTTCCTTTAGGTTGCCTCGTTTTCTGCTTCGCTTCGTTGACCGGAGCATTCCAGTCGTTGGGGGCGCTTCCTCTTATGTTCCTTGCATTCTATGACGCTGGGCGTCTTTTTTTATCGCTGATATAGCTTTTTTCCTCATTCTCATTATCTACCCACTCACTCCCTTTATTTGGTTTGAATTTCTGCCGCGTATTTCACATCAAAATGCCTGAGTTAGTTTTCTTACCGTCGACCACCTATCAACCACCCCCGTCGCCTTCGCTGGCTCGAAGGCCGGGTAGGTCACTTAATACCATAATGGAAGAGCCTGAGGATTCACAACGCAAGCGAGCTTCCCAGGGCCAACGCAGGGTTCTGGCTCGCCAGTCAAATGACAAGATAGTGCAATGGCTGTCACCGCGTAGCAACGACTTTCCGACCCCACGCGGCTTTCACTACATGTCAGCACCGATACTACCTGACTCCCCCTCGACCGCATCTTTTGATGAGAGTAACTCACCGTCGTCGTCTTCGAATCCGTGGAATCGGACGAGTGTTAGTACTGATGTCACAGAGTTTGACGATATATACGACGTATCGGATGACGAAGAGACCCGACAAAAGATGACAAGAACTTCATCACAGAGGCGCCATGATGGTTCACGCACTGCTTCTATGAAGCACTCGAGGACCGGGTCTTCGGGTTCTCATCGTGGCCTGCCGCCTCTGGTCATCCCGACTCAGAGAGACGCCAGTCCGGAGAATCGGTCTGCAAAATCAAATCTCAAGAGATTTACTTCTCCAATACCTCCAACGCCACCTGCAAAGGTTGAGATGTCTCCAGCAGCGATCTCTTACCTACAATCACAGCAAGCCCAAGTAGTACCGACAATTTCAGCACCGCCTTCTTTAGATGGCAGTTTCACATCTGACCAGATGGCTGCCATGTCTGCGCCAGTAACACCAGTTATGGCATCAGATGATAACATCCCTCTAGGAGACTGGTCCGGTGTTCAACTACAACCGGCTGCTCTAGAAACTCTACAGGCCTTGTCCGGAAGTGAGGACACCGATGAGGAATATCAGTCTGAGCAGGTAATTGAAATCCCAGAGGATAGGGTACCCGAAATGACCCAACAAGGTCGCCAGCTTTTCACTACTGCGTCTAGACCACTATTGAGGCTAGCAACTGGGCAACAACCTGTGAATGGCTTGACAAGTCTTGATATCCCATCTCCAGGTGGTTTCTTTTCTGGACTTTCACCACGAGCAAGACATACTTGGCATCTGCCTACCATCACCCCTGAAGACATCGCCCCGCCCACATCGACTACTGCTGAACAATTCTATCGTCTACCATGGATATCGGGCTCCTCAGCACCAGTCGAGCGTGTCGTCGAAGTTAGGGGCACAATGTCGGATGGCATGCCCACTGCCAGACCTATCATAATCGAGCAAATCGTAGAATCCAGGCACGCTTTTCCGGAGGATCCCGTCACCGCACGACGAATCGAACAGAGAAGCCCAACTACATCGCCTACTGCTGAAGTTGTCCCGACATCACCAAGCGATGACTTGATCCCTACGGAGATTGTAACGGTTTATGACCCGGAGTATGCAAAGAAGCAGCAAGCAGTGGCTCTCTCGAACCTAGACCGTACGGAGCTTTGGCTCATGGCTCAGAAGGCTTACCTCCAAGGTGTCAATGTGGAGGAAGACGCAGAGTCGGAGCCACAGACAGTCGAGATCCATATAGAGGATGAGACGAAGGAGGCGGAAGTCGAGGAATCACCGGTCACGCGAAAGAAGGCCGTTCGATTCTCAGAAGTCGCCGTGCAGACAAACATCCCACGTACTCTCCCATCTGCGTTTTCTCGCAAGGAATCCGCATATTACCGAGCTTTCCAGGATTACATCATCCGATCTCGCCCCCAGGACACCTTCGTTCACCGACTCCCACGCTTTGAAGCTCTTCAGGCACAACGGATTTCTCTACGCGAGGCGCATCGCAACCAGCTACTTGGCAAGTATCAACTGTCAGTAGTGCCACAATCAGCAAAGAAACGCATGAGCGCTAATGTCGTTCGTGGTGACGATGTGATTGTGGATGACCCAGAGAGACTCAAGCGCGAAAAGGAGGACGAGGCGTTTGCTCAGATGTCCGCGGCCAACTGGCACGTGAGCGCAACTAAGGCCCTGAACGGTGGTAAACTCTTCTCCGCCCCCATCGCTAAGCAACTGGCGAGGCTCTCTCGCATTGGCGGTGCCCAAGACCGTATGCGCATTCTCGATCTCGGTGGCCAGGCGACGTGCGAGTGGGCATGGCACTGTGCCATCGCATACCCCAACGCAAAGGTCTACTCGGTTACCACCAAGGCGATCCGCCAGCTGTCGAACTGCAATATCCGTGGCCCGCCCAACCACCGACAGGTCGCTGTCGAACGCCTCACAAAGCTGCCCTTCCCCGACGCCCACTTTGATCTTGTGTCGGCGCGTGAGCTTCACTCCATCATCAAGTTCATCGGAGAGAACGGCACGGATGAGTGGGAGGGCTGTCTTAGCGAGGTGATGCGGGTGCTGAAGCCCGGCGGCTACCTCGACTTCTCAGTGATCGACTCAGATATCATGAACGCGGGCCCTCGCGGCCTCGCCAAGTCGGTCGAGTTCGGCTTCTCGCTCAAGACACTGGGCTATGACCCCAACCCCACCCGCCTCTTCCTAGGGCGTCTGGGTCGTGCCGGCTTTGAGGAGATCCGCCGCGCTTGGATGTGTCTTCCCATGGGCCACACCAAGCTCCAGGCCGGAGAGAAGCCCCTGCCAATCGTACGCGACAGCCAAGGCGTCGACAGGTCCCTTGAGGTCAAGGCTATTCTCCAGGGATCGACTGAGGGTGCTGCCGGCATTGCTGGGCTTGCTGGTGGCTGGGCGTGGGAGCGCTGGCTCCTCCGCTGCGAGATGGAGAAGGTGGCGGGCGAGGGCCGACTCTGGCTCGACGCCGCTGAGGTCCGGGAGGCGGGCAAGTGCCTCGAGGGCGTGCACGACGTTGTCGAGGAGGGGAGAAGCTGTGGTGCCGGCTACAGGATGTTGAACGGCTTCGCGAGGAAGCCGAGAAAGGAGAGACGCGCTGTCGTCTAGAGAAAGAAAAGAAGGAAAGGAAGAAGTGGAGGGTGAGGCCTCTGACATTGCAAATAACAACACTATCTCTTTTGTTTTGATGGGAAACTCCACGCTGTACATCTGTCTGACACAATGGGTTTGTATAATGTCTAGTTATGAGGCTGCGTTATGAGGTCTACGAGGAGTGGGACGCCTGGTTTGGCAGTGGTTGATGACGACGATTTATTGATACCCGGTGATTTGAAACGAAGCGAAGATTCATATATATATACACATACAACTTAAGATAAGTTGACAAAATAAAAAGAAAAGAAAAAACCGTTTTTCTGTTCCTGGATTGATGTGCATTGGAATGGCTCCCATTATTTTCGTCTCTAAGTCTCTTTCTATGTCTGCTTATGCTATATAGAGAGATGGGTCTCTAAAACACTACCTACTAACAAGAAATTACTAGTTAGTAAAGTACATAAGATCTGTCAAATTGTCTAATACTTACGAACAACCTGCACTACCAATTTACAGAATGAATTCTGTATGCAGACCATGAGACGCTTTCGAGACTTTCTGACTTCTTAGCGGACAGATCCCCAAAGGGGTCGGTGCCCAGATGCATAAGCTATCTCGTTATAAAATCCAAGCTGACTACCCAACTTACTCTCAACGTTGAAATTAGCACAGCATTTAGTTTGAACGATATGTAAACTTAGGTACTTTATTTAATCGACTAAAATACACACCTACGCCATGCAAGTAACCGATAGTTTAACGAGAGACCCAATACTTGTGTCATAGTATTACAGGCCGTGGCCTTTTTCTGCCCAACCCTAAACCGCAAATAGGTGTCGCTTTTACGCCTTACGGGAATCCCCTCTAACAACGAACTCTCTACGACGAGCCCCGAGTGGCTCGCTTGTTGACCTCGTCTTTAACTTTCTCAGCGCCAGAAGAGACGGCTTCAGCAGCCTTGTCCTTGGCGGCTTTAGCCTTGTCTGCGGCATCCGCAGCAGCCTTCTTGACAGGCGCAGGGGCGCTGCCTCCAGAGGTAAGGATACCAGTGAGGGCAATGATGGTGACGAGAAGACCACCGATGGCAGTGGGAACCTCAGGAACGAACTTGATAGCCTCGATAGGGTCCTTGGCGGCAATTGTCAAGAAGAGGTCGAGCTTCTCCTTGATGTAGGTGACGGGGTCATCGAAGAACTTGAGGTCGGATGGGGACTTCGGCTTGGCAGCCTCCTTGGGCTTCTCAGCTTGCTCGAGAGCCTTCTCGACGGGGAACTTCACGAAGAAAGTCTCGTCGGCCAGCTTCTTGGCATCATCAACGGAGTGACCAATGTAGATGTTGTTGAATGAAACATCAGCCTGCATTGTCCAGAGCTCAAATCCGATCTAGTTCTCACATTAGTGGCAGATAACTTTTAACGAGGCGAGGTAATCAACTTACAGCACCCATGGGTTCAAAGTTGGCAGGAGTCTTGTCCTCAAAATAATCGGGGTTAGCGATCTTGCGAGGAGCCCAGACACCCTTGTAGGCGGGGTTGTCGATGTACGGCGCAGTCCAAGGTCCCTTATAGTCGGGGTTCTTGATCATGGGCTTAGTCCAGGGACCACAGCCAGCAACCTCGGCACACTTGGGATTGGGCACAACGGGGGCAATCCAGTCACCATCCTCTTCGTCATCCCAATCCTCGGGCTTCTGGGCCTCCGGGTCAGGGACGGTCGAAGGCTCATCCTCAAGCCAATCCTCAGGCTTAGTGGCCTCCTCATCGACAATCTCGAATGGCGCATCCTCATCCCAGTCCTCTGGCTTCTTGGCCTCAGGGTCAGGGATACGGGCGTCATCAACCCAATCTTCAGGCTTGGTGTCCTTGGGATCGTCAATTTCCTTCTCAGGGTTGACGGCGGGCGCGAATTGTTCCAGAAGGCTGCCCTCACGGACAGTGTCACCATCTTTCTGGATAGTAAAGGTGTTGTTGGGCTGGACGATCAGGGTGTACAGGTGGGAGATCTTGTCAATATCGGCGACAGGGGGGGCAGAAAGGTGCTTCTCCTCGTATTCACCAGTCTTGGGGTTCTTGTGGTTGAAGATGAAGTGAACTTTGTTGGTGTGGCCGCACTTGTCAGGACCGAACATGATGACGTAGGGAGAAGCGTTGCTGAACTCCTCCTGGTGAAGCGCCTTAGTATCGCGCAAGAGCTTCATATAAGCGCCACCGCATTCGAGACCCTCTAAACGGAGCTATCAGCATACGCGCAAAGGGTAGGAGTGCGAAGGATAGGGAAACGTACTCTGTAGCTTGACCTCATATTGGACGACGAGTGTCTTGCCCTTGGGATCAATCTTCTTAGGGAATTTGGCAGAAATGGCGTGGTGGGCGGCGGCATTCTTGGCGACGAGGTTCTTGCTACCGACCTGGCCGTTGTAGATATAAGGCTCCTCAACCGCCCACTCGCCGACGTAGGCCCACTCTTCTTCCGAACCCTTGGTGTCCTTTTTGGCATGCGAGGCTTTCCATCGCGAGTCCCACCCGCTGGTGAACTGCTCAAGGAACGGAGCTTTGACGGTAGAAGGCTATGGGGAGAGGATTGAAGTTAGCAAGAGCGACGTTCCTTGCTGTAGGAGGCTCAAAAGCTAAGAAGGTAGGTGGGATGAACTTACAGTGAAGGTTGGGAGCTCAGCAGGCATGGTGTATGAAACAGTTGCACTGCTTGGGGCGGCGGCACCTGGGACTTGATCCTGCCCAACGAAACCATGAGGGTTTCCATGGAACCCATGAGCCTGGGCACCGCTTGCCAACAAGGCAGCGGCGACGGCTGAGTTGAGCTGCATTGTTGCGTGTGCAGAAGCTTAGCGACGAAGAGGGGAAAGAGACAGCTGTCTACAAGAGCACCGAGCTATCTGCTTAGACCAATGGCAACCAGCCCCAGTAACTATGCCGTAGCAATGACTGGCGACGTTAATTGGGAAAGGATAATTGATCGATTGCTCCCAGAGCTAACGAGGAAAAAAGAAGTTCTCCACGAAAGTCAGGAGGAGAAGAGGAGAGACATCGAAGGGAAGGAGGCAGACGATGAATTGCAATTTATTATCTGCGAACTTGGTAGAACCTTTTCCAACTTAGTAGAACACACCAACGTGGCCTTTTTGGGGAGCACTATCGGGGGCTACGGCAGTAAGCTACATGCTGCTACTCTGCCCGGGGCAGGATGCACCACTGCGGGCAGCCTGGCATCTTCTATTGGCCAGGCTCGAATATAGCACTTAAGGGGACCGCGGCCCCCTGTAGTATCGCAGCTTCTACTCGCTGTGATTGGCACAAAAGCTTCCATGGTTCTATAAGTCCCCATCGATGGGTTGATGCGGAGCACTATTCTCTGCCAAGAACACCATATTTAGCAGGCTCTGGGGCCTTCTATCGCCGTCAAACGCGAGTATCGTCATGCTAATTGACAGCTTCAATTGATTCAACACTGTGCTATCCTTTGTAAGCTTACTAAAAATTGTTCAATTATTACTCCCCTTTGACCACCGTCCGTAAATTTAATATAACAATTGCAAAGGCCTCGTGGAGAAAACCTTCAGCTTCATTGTTATCCTTCGTGAGTTGATGGCATTGATCCAGTCAGCTTTGACCGCCCTTCTCGATATACGAATTACCTCAGCTAGGTATGCACGGCTATGAGAGACTGTGCTAGTCCCACATACGTAAGTACCTTAGCCTTCTGATACCGGAAAAGTTTTGAAGAATTATGCACCGATGTTCTGCGAATTCTTTATTTTAAACACTCGCATGATGCTTCCATCGGGAATTTTGACTAGGGCTTCCCATTTCGTCGTTTAGCTCCGTGGCTTTCAAGAGACAGAAGATATAAGCCTCGAGAACTCACGAATTACTTAAAGTACATATCCACTTGCCATGAGGGCACACGATCTTTAACTGTTTCTTAGTGAGATCCACTAAGAGGACTCTCGGAACGGGTGTGGACTTGTGGCGTTGATATAGATACACACAAAATGTAACAAGCGAGCGTTAATCTCTCTCCATATCGGGTGATGCCATTTTGGAGAAATAGAACGTCGAGCGCTAGAGTGGAGAATCAGAAACAGGAAGAAGCAATCAGCGTCCATGCCGTGCAACCATCGACTTTAGCCTCATCAGGTTTTAAAGCGTCGAAAAACCCACTACCTCTCACAACACCTTCCAGTGCTTAAGCAAACTTGCAAGTACCGTTCTCTCCGCAGCTCCGGGTGTCACAGCCGATATTGCACTCTTTCCTAAACTAGCGTTCACTCGCCGGGATTTTCATGCACGCTTAGAAGACACTTGTCAAACTGTCAAGCAACTCACTCGGCTTAGGTAACCAGCAACAACTCTGGTGAAATTATGAGTGCCCAGCAGGAGCCCGAGAACAATCACCATCTCGTCAAGTCAGAAGATCAGGATCACCCAGCAAATCTTATCCCCTCATTATGTGCTAAATTTTGGAACTTGGGCTGGGTTACCGGAACAGGAGGCGGTTGCTCGATTCGAGATGGGTGAGACACCACCTCTACTTCCACAGCCTCGCACACAATACACACATGCATCCTACTCATTGTCCCGTCTGACGTCACATTATATTATCCATTATTATAAAACCTCCGCGTGTGCTTGGCCATCTCACATTTCTATACATTAGGGACTTGGTCTACATTGCGCCATCCGGTGTGCAGAAGGAGCTGATGAAGGCGGAGGATCTCTACGTCCTCTCTCTTCAGCAACAGCAACCTGATCTAAAGAATCGGACCTACGTACGCTCGCCCCCGCACGGCAAGCCCTCACAATGCACCCCGTTGTTCCTCGCCGCTTTTACGCGGCGCGGGGCCGGATGCTGCATCCACACCCACTCCCAGTGGGCGGTGCTAGTGACGTTGCTGCTCGAGACACAGGGTGCGAGTAAGTTGTTCGAGATCAACAATATCGAGCAGATCAAAGGTTTCGGCCGCGGCTTCCAGAAGTCGGGGAATCTGGGTTATCACGACACTCTGCGCATCCCCGTCATTGAGAACACGGCCCACGAAGAGGATCTCACCGAGTTTCTCGAGGAGGCCATGGACAAACACCCCGATACGTACGCCGTCCTTGTCCGTCGACATGGTGTTTATGTATGGGGCGATAACGTACACAAGGCGAAGACCATGTGCGAGAGGTAGGTGATATATAATCAACCACATTATATCATTGGTTACATGTGCAGCTGACCATGTATATTTTGCAGTCTGGATTATCTATTCCAGTTGGCAGTACAGATGAGGCATCTCGGCATTCCTTGGTTGAGTGATATCCCAGAGACCCTGCCCAGTGCGAAGACTGTTAAGCAGTAAAAAGAACATCGATTTCTCAGATTCTGTAGGACAACTTAGTCACAATCATAAGTCCCACTACATTAATAAGAAATGAGAATATCAGACCAGTCAAAACTCGCATTATTAGTTTTTGCTTAGCTGATACGTTTTTATGTAACCCAACCGTCCTCATCCCCTTTCCCTCAAACCCCCCAGCATTACTCATGCAAACTTAGCAACGTGATTACTCCTGGGTCTCTATTCCCACCATGGGAATATGTATCCAAATGCGTCACTCATCCCACCTTATCCACTTAAAACCCTCCCCTTAACACCATTATCCGTGATGCACAGCAGTTGTGCGTTGCAATTATGAACGGTCGAAGGCATGATCTATAGAGCGATAAAGCCGGCGAGCAGACCGAAGAGAGTCAGGCCGGTACCGTAAGGACCGTAAGATGCAGCTGCATTCTTAGGGGTAGCTGACGGCGAGGAGCTAGCAGAGGCGCCAGAGACGGTGCTGGGGACCGAGGTAACGATGGTTGAGCCGCCGCTGACGATGGTCGTGGGAACCTGGGTGACATGGGCGCTGCTGCTGCCGCTGTTTCCGGCGCCGCTGGTGGCCAGGTTGGGTGTGCCAGTGCTGGTGTAGTAGTACTGGCCGATGCAGTTCTGGACACAGTTGGCGTAGGCCTGGTTGTCGGCGGCCGTGCCGTTGCCCTGGGGGCAGCCGGCCACGCAAGAAGTGGTGGCGTTCACGTTCTGGGTGTCAGGGCTGGGGACAGCAATGCAGTTGGCACGGCACTTGGTATCGCTGTCGGAGCCTGTATGGAAAGGTGGGTTAGAATCTTTTCTCTCGTGGAATCTAGAGGTTTGGGTACTCTACTCACACTTGGCAAGGCACATCTCGATCTGGGAAGCGATAGAGGACTGAGCCGGGTCGATGCTGACACTGGAAGAGGCCACAGTGCTGGTGGCAGTACCGCTCGACTGAGCACTGGCAACGGCGAAAAGGCCGGCGACGATGAAGGAAGCGAAACGCATCTTGACTGGTATTAAGATATTACGGCGAGATAATAATTATGTAAATAATAGCACAGTTTTTGTTTTTACTTTAACGAGCGTGGGTGAAGAAGTCGTCCTTGGAAAAAAGAAGAACTGAATTAACAGGAAACTGCTTCGTATTGATTCTTTATAAACAAGAGGGAGAGAACCAGGGAAGAAAAGCTAAGACACAGTGGAACGCCAGGGGTGAGGAAAACAAAGGCAAGGAAAAAACAAGTAAAACGCAGAGCGTAGGCGGGTACCTTTTTTTCGCAGGAGATGAAATTATACTGTACAGAATGTGAGGTATCTCGTGGTCGACAGATCCAGCGTGAGTACCTCTTTTTCCTAGTCGCGGCCTTCCACCTGCGATGTAGACGCGCCGAGACCCAGTACTTAGTCGTGCAGAAGAGGCATCCCTCCTCCGGCTTGGGAGTCAGGGGGCCTACGCAGAATCGGTACTAGCTCATCAGATTTCTTCGTGCTCCGTCCGGGGAAGCTAGACTAAGGGACAGTGAGAAGAGGAAAAAGATCGCCATGACGGAGAGCAGCGCTAGGAGAGCGTAGCGCTCCATCTTGGATCCGTGTCTTTGCCTAATACGACCACCGCCCGTCGCTGTCATTGGTCGGCTGGAGGCTTGGGGTGTCTGTCTGCTGGGTAAGTGTGCCAGCATCGCATCGACCCACCCGTCCATGAAAGCTCGTAATTTTAATCCGCAAGCCACGCCTATGCGCCCCCATTTCAGCTGTTGTTGTGATTTCCTCGATCAGAACAGGAATCGAATGAGCAATGGAAAGAATTAGTAGCCATTGGTGACCTGTGCTCAGTATTGTGGGGAAGTGTCATGCAAATGCCCAGTACTCTATTAAACCTGACGTAACATGAACCAGCGCATCTTTTTCCTGAATTGCTACGACGAGGACTGTATGTTCGCCAAATGGGCAATATTACACCGGGATTTTATATGCTGGGTTTTCACCTTCCAGTTGGGCTTCATGAGATGATATTTATTGCCTGCAAGAGCACACCACCAGCAAAATCACTCTTGCCAGTCCTGCATCAATAGTTAACTTGTCTGGTCTTACTTATTAGCAGATACCAGTCTAACACGACAAGCTCCTCAGGAAACTATTGAACGCCAAAGCATGACGGCCAGCCTAAGGCCAGATATAGCCCCTAAAATTGAAAATAATTACAAGTGGACGTCTTGTATGGCAACTGATGTTGTGTTAGGGGTCCACCATGTATGGCCGTTAATGCCCTGCATATCTCAAACATCTAGGAATCACATGCTCCGGCCTACCTGCCTGCCAGCGGTGAACCGGCTGTGTGCCGTACAGCCGTTTCGACCTGACATAATACCGACTCTGCATATGTTCGTTCGGCCGTTAAATCCTGCAGTTCTTTCAGTGCATCATTTGTAGGGACAGAGACGATCTGCAAGCCACGTCCGGTTGCACACCTCAACTAGCATGGCGGAGTTTGATGCATCGCGCGGCGGCTAGACACGTTTGTGTTAGGCATCTAGCCCTCCAATCAAGGCGGACATGCCGCTGTGGGAGGGCAGGAATACGAGTTTCGAACTGTGGCGATGCTCCAATCGAACCGCTTTCCTCTCCACTATTATTGCCAACTAAAATTCGTGGTGTTAACTTTCG
The DNA here is from genome assembly GCA_022385635.1 of Xylaria scruposa. Classification (NCBI taxonomy): domain Eukaryota; kingdom Fungi; phylum Ascomycota; class Sordariomycetes; order Xylariales; family Xylariaceae; genus Xylaria; species Xylaria scruposa. Next base: position 1,056,818 of record MU280181.1, read on the forward strand.
GTCTCGCAATCGGAACTTTTTCGACGTCTAACTTTGTCGTGAGGTTTATTTCCATCTATTTAGTGGTTAATGCTTCTTTCTTTTCGTCACTGACCACCTGTTGAAGATCTCCCTGCAACTTTGGGCATGGTCGGCCATTCCGATTATCAACAGAATGGCAATGTTTCACCAGTTTCTGCCAAGAGCTCGTATAATGTTTCGAGAAGATTCGAGCAGTTCAACATTTGTATGATCTGTCCAGCAGACCGGTTCCGCTCTGCCCGTTTACCTGTTTCACACCAAATTGAAGATATAGGTAGATGGCTATAAGTGCACAGGGGCCGAACATCTGGCGACTTGGACAGACGATTTCTATCAAAACCAATGCCGTTTGATTAGAACGCTTCTATGGTGACGACTGAAGAAAGATATAACCTAGCCAGTTCTCATTTGGCGTATACAATCCGCAGCGAGGTAGGGCCGTCATAGACTCTAGACGTAGGCCTTGCGCCACACTAGGCATATGGCGAGGCCTCAATATTTTTGGGCGTTCGTATTTTCGTTGACTCTTGTTCAGCTATCCGGTCAGGTGGTGCATGTGTCTCACCAAGAATTGGGCTCCGGTATCACAAGCGGTGAGCAAACATAGCACACACTGCTTAAGCAAATACCAACGATCAGAGTATTGAGTCGAAAAGTGTCGCAAGGACGTTATGTGTGCTCTCATTTTCTAGCATCTAGGAACTAAACAGGTTTCTTGTCTAGAAGATCTCTATTGCCAAGCTAATCGGTCTTTGTGAATCATCTAGTCTCACCTCTAGGTTCTCTTAGGTAACTCGCGCGCAATGGTAACTAGAGTCTAACCGATAGGGAAGGTTCGTGAGTCCTGGTCACCATCACTCATTATTTCAGCCCTGCTCGTGGTATACTTCGAGGCCGGGAGCCCACACAAGTACCAATGTTGGCAGGCGACTTACAAACCCTCCTCGATCTTCTTCAAGCACTCGGGGAACTCCTTCCAGTCGTACATAATGACATTGGCATTGCACTGCTCCTTGAGGAGCTTAGCCATCTGCTCCATCTTCTCCTGGCCCTCCTCGATGCCATAGACACCGACGTAGCCAATGAGAGGGATGCCAGCACGCATAGCGGCGGTGGCACCACTCTTGCTGTCCTCGACAGTGACACACTCAGAGTTCTTCACTCCAAGCTGTTGGCAGGCATAGTTGTATATAGCAGGGTCAGGCTTGCTTGAAGGAGGATTCAAGCTGGTGGCAGCACTGTAGACATGCTCGTCGGGGAAGTATTTGTCGATGCCGGTCTTCTTCAGAGAGGCGACGACACGGGGCTTGGCAGATGTGCTGACAACGGACATGGGGTAACCTTGCTGCTTGAGGGCCTCAAGTTGCTCGGGCACACCAGGACAGGAAGTGCATTTCTCGCTCAGCTTTGCAGTGACCGCACCAAGCTCACGGTCGACGTAAGCGTCAACCTCCTCAGGGGTCATTGTGAAGCCATGCTTCTTCTGAAGGCCAACGAGCATACCACGGAAGTTGTGGCCAACGAAGTCCTCAAGAAGCTGCTCAACAGTGTAACGATCGGACTTGCCCCATTTCTCGAGGACCTCATTAGTCAAGTCGGTGCAGGCCTCAAAAGCCAGACGCTCCGACAAGCAGAGAGTGTTGTCGCAGTCGAGCAGAATGTACTTGACCTACACATAGCCAATTGTAAGTATCTAGATACCGGAATGTCGATTGTGCATTCAAGGTGGGTTTGTGGACTTACACGAGGCATGGTGGAGAGTTTGGATTCCGAGGGCAAGAATCAACGAGTGAGGAAACTGGTGAGCGCACGTCTGCTCGATATGATGACGATTAGCTGGTGGGAACTTCTGGTCTAAGAACCTCGAATAGCTCACTCAAGTGGATCGACGATGAACTTAGTTTAGTCAACTTGTGTTGGTGTTGACGATGTCGAGGTGGAGTTGTTCAAGAGAGTTGCCCCTCGTTTGCTTTTAAGCTAAGCCTGGCGTTGCGGGGATTTCGTCGAGGGGTCAATTTTGGTGGGCTGTTTTGTGCTGCCAAGGTGCTCAACGATCCATTTGTGCAGAAAAGGTGGGTTCCGATGACGGTTGAGCTGCAGGTTATGTTTTAAATCCCGCTGAGAGGGGGACCAATCAAAACCCAGGTGTTGCCCACAAGGCCCAGAAATTTGGTATATGAATTATTTTGGGTTCTCCGATAGTCAATTGGACTATTGAGCTCGTTGCAACAATAAGGGTAGATTCACTTAACCAGGCCTCAAGTCGATCAGGCTGACCTAAACCCACATTCACACATTGCTTGATGAGGTCGTCAAGTCAACTGGTAGTTCATGGCAAAGGTTTACAACTGCTCGGCTACAACACCTCTCTCTCAACATCGTCAAACCCTCGCCACAGGCAGACTCTCGTAGCGACAAATACGGCATGACGTGGCTTTCCAAGGGTACCACGGCTTTCGGGCTGGTCCTATTGACCCATGCGTATGAACCCTTCATTCTTAATATTACAGATCAGAAAACCTTGGCGACTAACTGGCCTCGCGTATAGGTGCTACTCGGCGCACGAACATTCCGCTCTTCAATCTCACCGCGCTGCGTCGCTTTCCTCCCTGGCCTCGGCCCAATCAAGTGCCGTCTCCTCACTTCCCATCGACATTACGATTGAGACCATTGTCGCGACCTTAATCATCTGTCTGGGGCTTGTATCAGGGACATCTCAGCTACGTCCTATACAATGGCGAGTTTGGGCCGGCAAAATAGAGCGGGAAGGAGAGGCGGGTTTTAAGAACAGCAGTGGAGAGGTTGAGAAAGACTTCGTCGGAAACCCTTTTCGTCTGCTGGAAAGTCGCCCGGGATTTATTGATATCCGAAAGCAAAGGAGAGAATTTGCTACATGGGTGAAGGGAAGACCTACTGGGACATAAATCACTCGAATCGAATACGTTACTACCAACAGAGTCTGATAGCTTGAGTAAATACACCCAAGCGGAATGTTCTATACCCGGGGGGCCTTTCCAACTCGTCGACAGTGAAAGGAGGAACAAGTTCGCGACCATCCGGCTTCAAAATAATGATTTATGGACATTCTGGGTAATCGACGGAACCCGCACGTGAAATGAGACACAATGCCACCGGTATTCGGGGAGGTAGGCAGTTACTCGTAGCTCTTGATAAGCCCCGTACTGCCTCCTTCCTTCCTCTCAGGAGAGCCCAGGCTCCTCCTGCCTCGCGACTCCCCAGCAGCCTACCTATTTACTTAGTATTTCTCTCGGTCTGTATGTGTTGTTATGTGCCATCCGGCACCCTCCCACTTTTTATGTTGCCTAATATACAGCCCTGGGGGTTTGAGTTTCAAGAAAGTATCTCGCCATTCCAGTTCCGCGGTATAATCACTATAGAATTCGCGATCCTCTGACTACCTTAAGACTTCAATTGATTCATAGTGACAATCCTAGAATCGGGCTTTATCGGGGAGTTCACAATCTACGTAAGAGAATAACATCACCGGGCCTCCTTTGTATCGTCGCCTGTCATGTCTGCTTCTTTCCGCGAACGAATAAGGTCATCACGATCACAGACCCCATATCCCGCAAAACGTCCTCTCTCCTCGGCCATATCTGAACACGGGCAAGGTTCCCACCGACCACACTCAGTTAGCCGTTCGTCGGGGACTCCAGGCGCTATCGGCCGCCGTCCTGCCACGCCAATTTTCGAGTCCTCGCCTTCGTATCTTACACGTGTCCGTGGACCAGGGCCCTCGTCATGGTCGCCTTCTCAGCATCCATCGGCTGTGAATCGGAGCATGGGATTTGAGCCAGGCGGGCAAGACAACGAGGTTCTCTCGGAACAGAGCGCTGACGCAATGAATGAAATTATCATGGCGATTGATATGAGAGACCGTGGTCCCCGAGGCTCTACTCTAGGATGTGCGTACTATGTTGCTCTGGAAGAAGCTCTATACCTACTTGAAGATGTGGCAATGGCCGGCATCGACCTTGTCGAGACCCTACTTCTTCACGCGCAGCCTACCACGGTTCTCATATCCGCGAGAGCGCCCGAGTCCCTATCCCAATTCCTCGCCAGAGGCTCGCAAGATGTCAATGGCAATCGAGGTAAGATGCGGCTTCAAATCTAGTTCGTTGTTTATGTATTGAACTTGTTCCAGGAGATTTTCCAGGTGCTTATATTCTCAGGAATCTAAATTCGACGGACTTCCGTTATGAAGCGGGCAGAGACAAGTTACTTGACCTTCATCTCGCAATGGATGGCTCACAAAGCATGCTATATACAACCGTTGTAGACGATGCCACGCTTGAGGCCGATAATCACCAAAACCTAGGTTCTAGGCAGGGGCAATTAATGCGGCTGGCGACTTCTATCGATCTTGACAGTCGTCTTACTGTTAGAACCTTTCCAAATCTAAACGTGTGTCCTGGGACTCGAAACTGATGTCATCCAGATCGGCTGCGCTGGTGCAGTGCTGAATGATATTCAGCGTAGGAGGACAACGCAGTACCTACCCAATGATCCCGATGCCCTAGTCGCTTTTAGAGTCCGGTCCGTGGAGATGTTTTCTTTATTCAACTCGATGTTTGTCAACGCCGACACGCTTGTCTCGTTGCAAATTATGCAACCAGAATACCATCCCAACAGCCTCCAGCGTGGCCCAACCGGTTCTAGCTCAGGTGCAAAAGAGGGCCTCTCCCTTTATGGTCTCTTCTCTCACCTCGCTGCCACACCTCAGGGCAAATTGAAATTACGTCGGATGTTTTTGCAGCCAAGTACTGATATTAACGTCATTCGTGAGAGACAACGAACAATCTCTTTTTTCCTTCGCCCCGGCAACACCGATGCGTTTTGCGATATTAGCAAAGATCTCAGGAAAATCAAAGATATGAAATCCATCGTATTACTTTTGCGGAAAGGTATCGATAGCCTTGGCCGAAAGATATCTGTAGTAAACAATGTATGGGCTGTCCTCCAACGGTTTGCTGCCTATAGCCTGCGGATAAGAGAATCACTTCGGGCACTACCGGATGCAGAGAGGGTCGACTTAGTAAAGAAGGTAGTTGCAAGACAGCATATTTACTTGAGGTGTCTCTCTAACGGCGAGACTTCTTAGATTATTCAACTGGTCGACTTAATCCAGATTCGCCAAATTGGCGAACTGATTACTGAGACAATTGACTTCGAGCAGTCCGAGGAACGAGGAAGAACAGCCGTAAAGCAAGGCATTGACGATAGCCTAGATGAACGCAAGCGAATCTATGATGGCATGGAGCATTTGCTTGCAAACGTGAACGCTAAATTACGAAGTGATATTCCGGAATGGGCAAGGAAGTATGTGCAAGCCTGTATCTTCTTCCCTCAACTCGGCTTTTTGACTACGGTGTCAGTCAACCCACAAACTGGCAAGGGCGAGTATGATGGGGAGGGCTTGCATGATACGTGGGACTGCATGTTTGTTGTGGATGAGCATGCCTACTATAAGAACCGGCAGATGAAAGAGATGGACGAGGAGCTTGGCGACCCGTATTGCATGATCATAGGTACTCGCTCTGTCGAAGCTGTTTCGCGATATGCTCACACCTTGCAGATCGGGAGATTGAAATCATTCATCAGCTTGCCGTCACAATTCTCGATCGAGAAGCGGCAATCTTAGCGGCATCAGACGTACTTGGTGAACTTGATAGTCTGCTCGCCTTGGCCACTTTCTGCGGCCAGAACAAATGGACAGCACCTAAGATGACCGATACGAACATTCTACAAATAGAAGGCGGGCGCCACGCTTTACAAGAACTCGTCACACCATCCTTCATTCCCAATGACTGTCTCGTGGCCGGAGGGCCGGGGGGTCACACCCACGAAGGCGAAGACACATCGCCTTTCGAGGTTGTCGATGGCTCTCTGAGACTGCCAAGCACTGTTATTCTTACAGGCCCTAACCATTCTGGAAAGAGCGTATATCTTAAACAGGTTGCAATTATCGTCTACCTGGCGCATATTGGGTGCTTCGTACCAGCCGAGCATGCTCAAATAGGTCTAACAGATCGTATCTTGACACGTATTGCGACGCGAGAAAGCGTAGCTCGCTCTGAGAGCGCATTTGCTATCGACTTACGCCAGGTAGCGTTTACGATGAATTTCGCAACCCGACGGAGTTTAATTATCATTGACGAATTTGGGAAAGGGACAAACAGTCAAGACGGCGCAGGCTTAATAACCGCCGCAATTAATCATTTCGCTGGCCTTGGATGTGAACGGCCGAAACTCCTGGTTGCAACCCATTTCCATGAGATCTTAGACGGTCACATTCTCGCAGAAAGCGCTGAATTAGCCTTTGCGCATATGGAAATCCGCATAGATCTCGAGGCTCCAACAATGGAAGACCAAGTGACATATTTGTACCAGTTTGCGCCCGGCAAAAGCATTTCTAGCTTTGGCAGTCGTTGTGCTGCAATGAACGGAGTTGACCAAGCAATCGTAAATAGAGCCGAGTCAATTATACTTCAAATGGCGCAACATGAAGATCTGGAAGTCGTATGCTCAAAACTATCAGAGGACGAGGCACAAAAACTCGGAAGAGCTGAGGCAGTCGCTCGGACATTTCTTGAGGAGGACTTTACGCAACCACCGATAACGACTCGCAAATCCGAGGCTGAAACTTGGTACAGGCGCAAGCTTGAAACAATATTATCATCAGGTGCGTCTGCATAATCTAAGTAGGTTACAACGACAAGGCCCGCGATGAGGAAATCTCTTCTGAATGATATGAACACTACCATACGAATCGTATAGCATAAGGCTTGCTCAATTCTAGCAATTATACCCCAGCATCGCTCTAAACATCACAGATTACGCAAGATTACGCTTATAGTTGATGGTTGTTGTAAAAGCACAAAGCTGTCGTGATTCTCAAATTGATCAAGCAGACAGGTCATCATGATATTTGGGCAACTAAGATGCAATTTGCTTCTAGGGACTTATCCCATCAGCTTAAAATCAAGTTAGCCCATAACAGAAAAATGATATTAAAGTCTTGCTTCCGAGCTTGAGCTAACTTTGGTAACGCCCTGGTATCATGACCGCTAATTCAACAACATTTGATTATGCTGGCAGCAAACTCAGGCAGTTCGACGATAGAATTAGATATGGTTATGTCTTGTTTGACACAACACCTTCTCAACCCTCGCTCAAAACGAGTCGGTAGACCAGCTTGATCAGTTTAGAACCCTAAAGCTAGCGTAACACCCATCGCAGCGACAACACCGAAGATAGAGGATTGGCTAGAAAAACTGGCAGCATTTCCTTGGTCGTCCGTAGAGCTAGTAGAGTTACCAGCGGTAGCACTAGTCGAAGGCTTCGCCGTAGCGGGAGTGCTCGTTGCCGCGGCCAGCGAGCCAGTAGCAGCAGTGGTTGGTTTGTCATCACCGTCAGTCAACAGGCCGGTGGCGACGGCGTCGGTAGGAATAGTCAGAGTGCCGGAGATAGCGGGCGTCACGGTCGTGGTGGTCTCAGCAGGGGCGGTTTGCGGCTTGCCGAGGTCGAATGTCATGATAATCTCTTCGCTCTTGTTGTCCTTGCTACTGGGGGTAGGGGTAGCTGTGGGCTTCGCAGACGTCGTTGTCTCCTCGTTGTCGGCGGCATTCAGAACACCGCCTTTCTTCTCGGCATCTTGGACGGCAGACTTGGGTAGATCGCAGCTGCCCTCCAGGGGTCCAATCAGATCCGTAGCCGTGATGTCGGCCGGGCACCACTGGTTCATGCAGATGACAATGTCGGACAAGATGCCGTCGCTGGCCTTCTTGCAGATACACTTGGTATCGAAGCAGCCCGAGTTGCGCATGCATGTCGAGATGCAATCCGGGAACTGTACGTCGGCGCGCTTGCTAGCAGCCTCCGGGGCTGCGGCGGCGTGCTGAAGCAAAGAGCCCAGAAGGGCCGTGGCTAGAATGACGGTTGACTGCATAGAAGGCATTTTCTCTCTTTTCCTGGTCCTCTTGGTCGTGTAATATGAATATGATAGCGTTCACTGCTATGAGTGTTATTGTATTAAAGAGTGTGGTATACCGGAACTGGTTGTAAATCTGTATGTAAAGAATGGAATGAAAGGCGGCTTGTCAACGCTGTCGCCTTCGGACTGTAATGAGTGTAGTCAAAAATATTTCACGGTAAGGAACGGACAGATGTGAATCTGGTCTAGATGGACAACGAGAAAAGAGTGTGAAGATAAGTATACTCGAAAAGGATTGCTTTACAGTTATGTACAAGCCCGCATTCCCCCATTTTCCCATCCAGGACGATGCAGTTCCTGTTCCCAAGCCCATCTGTCTAATAATTAGGGGTCCGCTCAAATTTACGCCGAGTGGTCTGCAGAGCATCAACGGAAAGGATTGCCGGGGATCGTCGTCGACCCTAGAGCATTGGCGTGGTCTGAAACGCAGTAGATGGGGGAATGAGCTGAAATGGTAGTGGATTTCTTCATTGGAGATGGGCAATCTCCTGTGCACCGGCGATCTCGTTGGACGATGCGTGCGGGAACGACGTCACAAGCTGCCAGTTTCGGAATAACTTCGAAAAAGGGGACCCCTGCAGGATTTGATTGCGGTCGCCGTTGATCTTGGCGCTCTCCGCCTTCCTCATCCACATGTGCTGCACGGCAGCGAACCGACTGTCCATTGTGCTCCCTACTCATTTCGCTGAACAGCCCTCGGAATCCGGCTGTCATGCTACACCTATGATCGTCTTTGCATATCACAGACCGAGATGTGTGTGTATCTTAGGTCACAAATAAACAGCTTGCGTTCAACATCCTTGGTAGTACATGTTCAGCTCCCTTTCTGATGTGTTCTTGAGAGCATTGAAAACGAGTTTGGGCTCTTCTGCACCCCTCGCAAATCCACAGCGTTGGTAGACGGATGTTGCTGCGTTGTTTGCTGCATAAACGACTACACTGAGGGCCAGAGGCCTCCCGTGTTCTCGTGCTCGGTTGCGAGCCTCTTCTGTCGCCGCCCTGATCAGGGACTTGGCAAGTCCCTGTCCTCGAGCCTGAGGGATTGTGTAGACTGCAGACATCTGGAAGCACAACGGCTCACTGTTCCCATCGTGATTTTTATTGTCGCTACTGGTCGCATCGCCTTGTGTGTTGGAGATAACTTGATAGGGATTACTTTCTGGGTTTGCATTTGGCAACGGGCCGATCAACGACGTCGACGCCACTACTCGGTCGTCGTCCGACTCCACGGCGACGAACGTGGTTGCTAGAGGGTTCCTGATACGGCCGAGCCATGCCGCGTCGTCGAACTCGATTTCTCGTGCGTAAGTGGAACCGAATGCTGTTCAACCAGTAAATTTGAAACAGTGTTAGCTGGTGGCGGGCGAAACATTACAAGTGGCACACGTCTCATTGTCATCGTCACTCTCGAGACAACTTGGTGGTGCAACGTACCAGCGGCGTCTTGTTGGAGTGCTGCAAGCCTGAAGGGCTTGTATTTCTCGAGAAAGAAACGGCACCCCTCCTCGTCGGCCGGGATGGTGACGATCCTAAACTTAGATGTAGCGGTGGTATCCGCTGCTAGATTTTCTTCTACTGACATTTCCGCTAGCTATGTGTGTCGCGCAAAATCAAAAGCTAGTAGAGGTGAGTCTGCTGATACGTCGATCAACATGAGAGTCATGGGTTTTGTGCCTTTTGACCTCTAACTTATTAGCGCCGTGCTTGAGATCCCGTAGTACAGAATGCAATGATCACACGAGCATGTCGAAAATCGAATACTAATCTAGAAAACGCTCTCTGACGTTTTGAACACAACGCCTCGTAACTTTATAAGTAAGTTTTGCCCTTTAGTGAGTCAGAAAGCGAAGAGTCACCTATAGTGCATGGCTACGTCTTCTAACCCGGATGTGGAAGGCAACGCCCTGTATCGGTTCTCGTTGTCCTTCAAAGCCTGATTACTTCGAGCTACACATCTGCAGCCATGTTAGATTGGGATACAATTACAGCCTTGCCAGAATCGACGTGAATTGGAACGGTTGTGGCGCCACAGAACCATAGCTATTGGGGAGCACAGCACTTATTTATCATTTATGTATGTAGCCGCGCGCGTGACGCTGGCCAGAACAACCCCTGCCTGCAAGGTGGGCTTCAATTGAGTTGGTTGGGGGCTGAACAGCCAGGCAGCTGGATGTCACCTCAGCCTTGACATATGACATTCCTTAAAGCCTGACCTTTTTTTTCTCATTCTCTCCTTCTCATGCACGATCCAGCTTTCAAATACCACTCGGTTTTGCCATCATCGGATTTTTATATTTACATATATACAGTGTGTGACGATAAACGCGATATCATCGTTGTAATTTAATGTCTATAACTTCTCCTGACCCACCGGCAGCGCCGGTTAGCCCAATGGCCAAGTTCGAAGATTTCGATCTCGAAGAAGTCTTTCAAAAAGCCACGCCACACGCGAATAACCTTCTCAGTCAGAACTTTGTAGTAGAATTTGGGCCCGAGCGAGCGCGCATCGCCTTCGACCTCGATGGCGTCGATTTCGAGGAGCTGCTGAAGAGCCCAAGAGACGCAAATCATTATCCAATCCGATGGATGTAGGCATTGCCGAATACCCCCAATACATGATATCACGCACATATACTAATTTAGTCTCAAGTAATATATGGAATCCTAGTATTCAGGGGACAGCCATAAAAGCCATTGGAAACCATTACGAGTTCTCAGAGAGATTGGTCCGCCTGATGTGTATGCCGATGCGACAACAGGCAGCAAATTCCTCACGCCGAACTAGAGATAAACATGGCTTTACTAGGCATTTTCATCGCCATGGGGACGTTGAGCTTGGGGAGGTGGGTCATGGTGCGAATAATAACCATCCTATGGATTCGCGTTCGACCGTCCAGCTCCAGAAAGACGATAGCGAATTGATGGAAGAAGTGGACGACGACAGTATGGAATTATACTTACAAGTCAAGAATACTGTAAATTACTTCTCAACAGACCACACACAGAAAGGTACGCGCTTCTTTCCAGAAATCGCAAAGATGGTTGCTGACCTAGCCCAACAAGCCTTATGTATTGGAGCCCATTGGCTACATAAACGGCCAACGGGGGATCATGAATATCACAGTAAAAGCATGATGCCTCCCAAGCATTGGCAATGGTTGACACTGTGCAATGACCGTACGCTACGACGGCTGTTTGAGAACGTTTTGTCTCGATACTGACCCCATCATCAGATACTGTACTTTCGATACATGAACAACCGTCGTTCGAGCCTGTGCCGGATAAGGAAGACCCTGATAAATGGCAGAAAGAGGAGCTAAAGAATATGAGGGCTAATACCCTTGATGTCCTCCTACAGCTCTCCCGGAACGGCTTCGACCTATACAAAAGAAAGCCCCTTTCGCTCAACTCAGTTCGGCGGCCGCTGAGTAAATGGCATACCCGTGATAGACCAGGCATGAATCGACATGCAACAGGAATGTCGTCCTTTGCTACCGGGGGCGAGCCGGTAAGCTTAGCGGACGAAGGTACCAGTAACCTCTTCTATTACTTGTTCGAAGACTATGTGGCGGCTGGGCCCCTTAAAACGGCCGAGAAAAAGTTAGAGCAGATGGTAAGTCGCGTGGCTGATACTATGCGTCGAACGAGAGGCTGACAATGAGCAAGACCAACAAAGTACTTGAGAGCGTAGTAAGTTCTGATTATTCTATTTCTTGCCTCTCCCCGGGCCAGTCTCAATGCAACGATGCTGACGACTATAGCGGCCCCAAATCCGAAGGAAAAGCATAGATATAATTCCCACCCTGCACTATCTAAGCAAAGATCTCCGAGAACTAAAACATTTGTTCGAGAACTATAAAAATCTCATTCACAAGATTACGACCTTTAGCCGATCTGATGCCCAAGCGCCTAACGGCCCCGTCGAGGATGCCCGCAGGGTAATGTTGACAGATACAGCCTTAAGCCGGTTCGATAGACTGGGCGATCGGCTGCAATATCTAATGCTGAACGCCATCGAGGGATACCTGGGAGAAATCAGTGCGGTTTCTAGCACGGTAAGCTCCGCTAGGCCTATATAATTGCTGTTTCCTAAGCTATCACAAACTAACTTTACATGCGGCCAGTACTTCAACTTGACGCAACAGAAGGACTCTGAAGCCACGGCTAGGCTCACCAGAAGCGCTACGCTACTGGCTAAGCTGAGCGTCTTCTTTCTGCCCATCAGCTTTCTCACGAGCTACTTCTCGATACAGGTCGAGGATCTGTACACGTATTGGCATGGCACAGACTATTGGTATTCGTTCGCCGTCATAGCCAGCCTGTCATTTCTCTGCTTGTTCTTCTTCAGCAGGCTGCTTATGTTCGCCAGCGACACGTTAGATGAGTGGGCTTCCCAGATAATGCAGTGGTTCCGCAGACTTTCGCGGGCTATGGGGTTCAAGATACCGGAAGAAGACGACTGAATCTCTCGAGGGCGATATAGACAAGCCTCTTTTCCCCTACTTTCGTCCGTTTGGGATTTGAGTACTACCGACAGCGACGCATGGGGAGTTATTTGTTGAAAGGAGTATTGGGGCATGATATGATGAGAATACGATACGATCCTTACGGAGATAAATGTGTGCAATTTACAGACTTGTTTACTTCGTCTCAAGCCGGGTTAGGGTGACTCGAAAGTCGACGAGCCATCTAGAATGCTACAGTATATCATCTCCGAAGCCAGTTGAGCCATCCACTCCGGGACTAGGAACAGATAACGGCGTAGAGGTAATTCCAGCGGGGTCAAACTTAAATCCTTCACATGTGAGCCGCTAACATAGTGACTGACAATTAGTAAAATTGTGACACGTATGGTTGCATGTCTCAGAAATAGAGACATGATGAACACCACTCAAGTAAGACATGCCTTCGGCATGAATATGTTAAGACGCAACTTATTCGCTCTTCACAGTCCAAATGAGGTAAGTGGTCGTGCGACATTTTGTGATACCCGACTGATCACAACTCATGTCTATCGCGCTATAGAGCTTAAGTAGTCGACCTAAAATTTAGTGCAGAACTTAATTTAAAGAAGACATGGAGTTCGTAAGGAGCTCCCCTGTGGAAAGGTCTCTATCCACTCCAACGGAGGGCTAGATGAGTAGTAGCATGAGATTCACGGTTGATTGCCCCTTTTTGTTCCTGAGAAGAATAGTTGAATCTGCGTGGTTGAGCGGTGCGGTGCGACTATGGCGGCTCTAGACCTATTATCTAAGGCTAGAGCCTACCCTACCAAGGGTACCAGTGACGCGGGTCTGCAGCGAGCCAGGGGTACCTTGACGGGGCCTTTTGCTTTTTTTACTGGCCGGCCACCATTTACAGTATACTATTTACTTTTTCCGTGCTGTGCCGTTTGCCGTCGGCAGCAGGCAATTCTGATACTATATGACGTTGATTGCATCGGATATTTGGAGCAAGACCGGATAACTTCAGACCCGTCGACTCTCCAAACTGAAACCTGGCTGTCACTTTTTCGTCTATCCAAATATATCATTCCTGTACTTCGTACGGCTATACCCATCGCGCTCAAGCAACAACCCACCTCGGCACGTGCCGCTCTTTTCCTGGTAGTCCCTGACATTTGAGGCGCATCTGCAATCTTAAGATACCCACATTCTTGGCATTGGACACAACGACAGAAGCCATTCACGGCCCAGGGTAAAAAGGGTCGTCAGGGTAGTCATATACTACGTATTGGAACTTACCATTGACGCTCGTGATTTCTTTGGGAACCCATCCCTTGCTCGGCAAATACGTCAACGCCAACGCCAACGCAAACCCCGACAACATTGAGCAACAACGAGAGGAGAAGACGATCATCCGTCCGTTGTACAGCACCACCATGCCCTCAAAGCTGTCCAACGGGACCGCCAATGGCGATCATGGGGCCCAGATCCCTTACATTCCCCTGTCGTACGATTCTGCGAACGACGATTCCTCCGCTCGACAACTCATCCTCGCCCTACGACCTGGATGGTCAAGTCCAGATTCGAACATCGAATTCGTGCGTTTTACCGACGGCATTACAAACACGCTGCTCAAGGCCGTGAACCGTAGACCAGGGCTGTCCAAAGAGCAGATCGACAGCGAGGCCATCTTGCTGCGAGCCTACGGCCATGGCACTGACGTCATCATAGACCGGCACCGTGAAACCCAAAACCACGAATTGCTCATGAAGCACGGTCTGGCGCCGACCTTACTGGCCCGATTTGGCAATGGCATGATGTATCGATACATTCGGGGCAAGGCTTGCCAGCCCGCCGACCTGCGCGACCCGTCTATATACCTTGCCGTGGCACGGCGTATAGCTCAATGGCATGCCACCGTGCCTTGCATACACGAGACCAGTTCGGGGAACAACGGCGTCACAAGCAACGGCACTCATGGTCCTTCCCTTGACCTCGTCGCACCGGGGAAGCCCGCGCCAAACGTATGGACCGTTATGCAGAAGTGGATAAAGGCGTTGCCCACCAAGACAGAAGCCCAGCGCGCCAGGCAGACCGAACTTCAGAAAGAGCTTGCTTGGCTCGTCGAGAAGTTGAGCCAGCGTCCTGGGCTAGGAAAGAATGGTGTAAGTTGTTACTATTTAAAACTCCAGACCTGAGAACAGAAAAGCCCACGTGACCTATTGTCTCCTCCTTATTCCGACTTAGATACTAATTTTTCGATCAGCTCGTTTTCGCACACTGCGACCTGTTAAGCGGGAATGTTATTATCGAGCCGAAAGGACCGGGGACAAATGGGGCTGGCCATGGGCTTGGTGAAAGCCAGCCCATCTGCCAACAACAACCCTCGGTGAACTTCATCGACTACGAGTACGCAACGCCCTCGCCTGCTGCCTTCGACCTTGCGAACCACTTTGCCGAGTGGGGTGGCTTCGAGTGTGACTACAGCGTGCTGCCAACGCAAGCGCAGCGGCTCGAGTTCATCCGCGAGTACACCCACACCTACTTCAGCCTTGTAGATAGGACCGAAGAGGGCGGGGAAATCGACGAGGAAGTCGAGGCACAGAAGCTGCACGCCGAAGTGGACATGTACAGAGGTGTGCCGGGCTTCTACTGGGGTATATGGGCTCTGATTCAGGCCACTATCTCTCATATCGATTTTGACTATGCTCAATATGCCGAGGTCCGACTGGGCGAGTATTGGGCATGGCGAGGCGAGTTGAATGGGTCAAGTGATGCCGCAAAGAAGGAAGTGACTCTACGGGAAGAGAGATGGGCACAACTAGAGTGAAGGAATATGAGAGACGGGAGATGGCAACGACGTTTCAAAACCATCAACTTCATGATAGAGATTCTATAATTATGGATCCCTGCCTCGTCGATTCACGGTCATGGAAAATCAAATACTTAATGGAGGAGGAAGTTACCTTCATCAGGCAACCGAGCGAGATACAATTATGGTTTAGGCTAACTACAGAACAAATTAGAGGATACAAATAATAGAGTGTGTATCATAAAGCGTTCGACACATGGTAAAATGTTTGAGCTTGACGTTGGTTACTGTATGAATGGAATCTGGTTTTATTGTATTTATATTGGGTTCCAACCTCATAATGAGGTTCGAGAGTCGTGAGATGGGGAGCTTGGATGAGATTGATACGTGATGTAGGCCACACAGATAGAATATATAATTTGTCGCGGACATGCCTTATATACCGTTACTGTCAACTTGACGGTAACGGCGTCTTTTTTCCGTCACATAATTCCATGGGAATAGCTATCGGGATGGTTAATAAAATAACGAACTGTTCTTTGCGTCTGCTTGCTTGCTTATTGGACTCCAAGTGTCGGAATGATTATTCTGTGTCTTCATGTCCCCTGAGCTTTGCCCACGTACTGGCTTGCTAGAAACTAGGAGTTCAGTTCGATTAGAAAAGGCCTTTGATTATGACCGTCGATTTGTATTGAGTTTATGGATATGATATTGTGAGAGTTTTGCTGGTGCCGGGTGTCCTACTACCTAGGGCCATGTCATATAATATAGTCTCGTACCTTGACGGTATGATGTACCTGCTACAAAAGTAGATTCCAGAGCATCGCCGCTATTGGACATTCGTAAGCCATCGTCACAAGGCTGGTGAAGGCGGGACGTTTCTAACCACCGTGCCTATTTAGATGAGAACTTCGTGACGTTAGTTTTAAGCCACGTATGTATTGGAACTCAAATCAACTAGGTGTGTGGGTTAGGTACATCGCGTGTCAGTCTTCATCTCATATGCTTTGTGCAATCTACAAGCAAGGGTAGTTTTCTCTCGTGCTCGGTTGAAGTATATTCCAGTTGATTATAGTGATTTCTTCTCGATGTACATCCGGCCGCATTCTTGCCTCTGCACTATCAAACTTCATCTCATTTTAGAGGTTGCGTACTTGGGAGTGTCACACACAAATTGGGCGCAAGATCCGTATGCATTACATTGCAGGAGGAAGCTGTGACTACCTAAGATAGATGAATATAATACCCTAACGTAGAAATGAATTCTCCTGTTGTTATGTTGAAGCCGTTTCCTGCAGATCCGAGCCTTCTCTAACACATATACAGGTAAACGACTCGGCCAGCGTCGGACTTGTACGAAGACGGAATTCAATATCCCAGCATATGTAGCCAGAGCATATAATGATACGATTGCTCTTTCAATGGGTTAAACAGAAAATGTTGTATTCTTATTATTTCAAATATGTAAATGTCGGAATCGTAGGTGTTGCGTGGGTATCACTATCACTTCTTAAAACCGGAAGAGATTTGAATCGAGGCTACGTCTAGGAAATGTCGGTCTGGGGGGTAGGCCATCCTCCCACGATCATTGACACCCCGTCTTACATCGCGGGCACGGATAGGTATACAGTAAGCTCTGTCTGGTTTTCTACAATAGCCATGTTTTGCGGCGCAGCAAGACGCGTAAACGGCATGTTGGGGGTGCACGAGTGCGTAATCGCACTTGAAGAGAAGACAGTTCATTAGAGATTATTCTCGAGGCATCAAGATTCTTCCGTGACGAACATTGGCAACCTTAGTGAGTCAGCATTTTCTGACGTATCGAATAATATATTATGAGGCTGGAGGATGAGCATGGCCAATTAAGTGAGCACCTTGGGGGTATTGGCATGCATAAGGCCTTCTTGTCAACGGTGGCTCAGGGTACATACGTCAGCCGAAATACGTTACCTACCTGTACTGGCAAAGCATCGTTTACGAATTTTCGTTCTGACAAGGGTAAGGGGTTCTCCCCGCGCTGTTAGGATTTTCGCCGCTCTCCCGGATCTTTTGCAATCGCACAGTGATGCTGATGTACGCGTAGAGTGCTAAGGTACTGTAGATCCGGAATGCCGATACCTACATAATATCGTTGTTGGGGGCCAGCTGAAGGCGAGGCAAAGAAGGGACGGTACTCACTAACCGAAAGAACGTCTAAGTGATAGCTTTTGGCTACACAGCCCCGGCTGGATAGCTGAACGGATCGGCAACTCGCAGACTCGTCCAACGAATGCTGCCGGCTTTCTCGCTAGGATAAGCGGTCACTTTGACACCGTCCAATGAATGGCAGGCACTGTATTCGATCCGTGAGCAAAGTGAGAAGGGCAGATGACAAAAAGAGGGCATTTCCAAAAGCAAACCGGGGGCGGGGAAGGGCGCTTTCTGACGACTAGTCTAGGTTAGGTCTTGCCTGGATCTGGTTGAATGGTGAAATCTGAGTATACTACGTACTACGTAGATGGACGTCTGGGATATCAGAAAGTACCCAGCAACTCTATAAGTCGGTTCACACCTATATTACCCTGTTTCTTGGCGATGCGCGAATCCCGGATGTGACGAGCTGATTCTTGGACGTTGATTCGAAGGGAAGCGTAGCGAAGGCATGAGCCGTATGCGTCGGGGCACACTTTAAGCACGTCAACTCGTTGCCGCCGAAGAACGCGATAGTCTGCAGCGTGGGCGTCTCTATCTCTCCAGGTACTTAAGTCGGAGCTGTTCCGACATTTGACCGCCTTTACGATGAGACGGGGCCTGCGGCGGGTTCTGTCCGCAATACGCAATACTCTTTTTGCACTTGGACCCCAGCTGCGGCGTTATTACGCTCAAGCGTCCTATACTAGTAACTATAGACCCCTCGCTGTGCATGCTTTGCATATTTCCCCATGCACGCTTGCTGCTTTAAGATGGTGATATATGTGCGATTGTGACAGGCTCGACTTATCTACACTACATGCCTACTACGGTATTGTCGCTACGTGCAATGAGAATTCAACTTTTGGAAATCTGGTGGAGTCGGTTTCAAGAAGCTCGAATACGGAATACGTGGCTGAAAACCACATGTGTACCCGGCGTACCGAGATGCGGAGCTGAAAGCGGCTGAGAACACAGCTATCGGTAGTTGAAGACGACTAAGGGAGAAGCTCTAAACTCCCTGCCTCTTCACTATTCGTGATGAACTTTCAGCTGATCGAGATGAGGGGAAACGGAGTGAAAGAACTGGAGACGGGGGAGGGGAAAGGGGAGAAATAGTAAGAGACGAGGAGACAGACAGACGAAGGCAAAGCTTCGCCTTGCCTTGCCTTGCCCTGCAGAGGAGGACTTACTTCACCACTCCCAATGAATGACCCACGAGAAGAATGAATATTGGATCCCTGTCGAGTCCTCTCGGCGACCCAGTGAGAGACAAAATGGGCTCATCTCGCCAGAGCGGGCCGGTAAGCTTCCCTCGGCACTTTCAGGTTTGTCAATGCCGTTGAGAAAGCTGCGAGGCTCCAGATGGGGAAACGATCATCGCCCTAAAGCGTTCGGCGTGTCTACCGGCTCAGTGTAACGCACCATCTCCCCCAATCCCACAAGCGATCAACGCGCACAGCTCAGCTGAGTTGGATGGGTGGATGGATGGAGGGGAACAGACAGAAGGTGTCTTTGCGCGAGCTGTCCGTCTGATATGTGCCGCACTGTCGTGCTGTCTGGGACGGCATAATACCACTCCAGCTGCCTGTCTACGTGTACGTGTCCATTCTCGGTCCATGAAACCACGGCCTGGGGGGGAGATCGCCTTTTCTGGAGATGCACTAGAAAACATATGACCGTACTCGGAGTGCGGCGGAGGGGCCGCTAATAAGTACAGTAGCACTCGGTTTCATTATTTAGCAGCTGGGCTGATGTTACTTGTTGCCTGCCATGTTCGAGGAGACCTGTCTCGCCTCTCTCAACGGCCACAGCAACCTGAATGGATGAAACCTGGTTAGATGAATCTCATTCATATTGGGGTATGATCAAGACAAAGATAAGAATGATCGACAGTCTCCAGCTTGTCATTACTGCCCATGAGAACGGATGACTGGGGACTGGGGACTGGGGTTCGACACTGGCTGGAGACTAGGGTTTGAGGCAATTATTAACCGATAGGTGACAGCTACATTGTTACGAGTCACTTCATGATAGATACTTAGATATGTTACGCCGTTAAAGCTAGAAAATTGGGGAGATGGACTTAGGCAAGCCATAGGTAGGTAATGTTAGATAATTGTCCGTAGCAGGAGGTCATCTATAATCTCACTCAGCGTTCGGTCTGTCGACAGGATAGATTTCTTCACACAATTTACCAAGTGCTTACCTTGACTAAACTATAGTCGCATATTAAACAATATACCGAATCTATATGGGCTAGCTTAGGTCATGCCGTTGTTATCACGGCATGAACCGCCAATACAGCTCCTGAATGCCGAGCTGATGCCAGCCTGGCGACAATGCAATGTACAGTACGCCGTAGGCGAGCCATATCTCGATCGAGGCTTATCAGTCCAATGAGGAGTCACGAAGCATCAAAACTCAAGAGCACAACGTACCTACTGTACGCCATCATCATGTACCGTAGCACTCTGTGTCGTCGGTGGAGAGTGACACACCAATCACAACTGTGATGACCACCCCGAGTACTTCTCAGCCCATCGAGTGATGGGCGTAGGTACTTATCACCGGTAGGTCGCTACGTATTTATAAGTAATCTATCGACCTGCCTTAAGCATTCAGCTAAGCTTAGCAGCCTTAGGTAACTCTGCAGGGAGCAAGCGAGCAACACCTACGCGTGTGGAGAAAAGACCGATATGGTCCTCTTGCCCCATCTTACTATAAGCGTTCTTATTCCAACGGTCAGGCGTCTATAACGAGCATTTCGACATCCGCCGGCAGTCAGTACAGGATTAGTGCGACCCCATTGTCACTTATATCGTGTGACGGCGCCACTGGGGACTCGATTGTGAGACTCTTACCATGTATACCAACCTGGACGAAACACTCAATGGTAGGTCCGTGCCAGTGTTGTGTGTGTGTTTCGCATGTATGCTGCTGTATGGGCGCTGCAACCGCACAACACGTGTTATCCATTGGGCATAGTATGCTGTAGGTGAGATGTAGCTACCAAAGCTAAGTATGCCGAAGCGTATCTTATATGTCCGAAATGAGGATTACCTTAGCTCGATTCACACCGAGACAAAAGTGGACGTTTCCTTGTCGAGATTTATCAAACATGACCCAAGTCGATCGATCGGATATTGAACGTACGGCACGGTAAGTATTCACAGATTTCATAGTCGGGATTCCCTTTCTCAGCTTAGTCGGTTCCCTGCTCCCTAGTTTCTACCCAGTTCTCCTGAACCGGGCCACAGAGAACTAAGACGCTACGGCACGTTGTATGTACTCCATGATCCACGTCTCCATATTTCCAAGCCGACTGTATAAATTGCAAGCCGTCTTATCAGCCGAATGAACCATGCGCCCTACCTCTGTCGCTGCTACCCAGCCTTCTGTCTCTCCCTTGTCGTTGGCTGGACGGCCCTCGAAGTGCTCTAGTGTCGTGTAATACCCGGTTCATGGCCGAACTGTCGAACTTGTCTTCCCCTCTCGTGGCAGGATAAAATCATCAAATACCTACAAGTAATACCTTGGAATTAGTGGTGCACTACGGTATTTGACATGAGGAACGCTCTACTAAACCATGGGTAATAGCAGATGGTATGCTATGGACCTTGGGCACAGATTGCCATAAATATATACCTCTGGACCATGTACCAGATATCATACAAGTATGTAGGCATGTACATACTTCGTACATGATAAGTTATATATCTGTCGGTAATTTCAGCCGGGTCCAGTCTGCCTGTATATAGGTTTGCAGCTACACAATATGCACACCTCACTCATGCATGCATATAGACTTACCTACATCTATCACATGTACTATAATCCGCGCGCTGACCTCCTGACTATAACAAACAAAACAACAGCTGATAACTTGTTGCTGGCTGTGCAGGCTACAGCATATCTTTCGAATCTGGGAATACTTACCCAGAAAGTCACCAGATAAACCCTTGCTCCTCTTTTTTTCTTTCTTTCCTCTTTTGTCCCTTTTTTTCTTCTTGGGGGGTTCCACTGACCTACAGCACAAGCTACGCTGGATCAGGGATCTGTGACTCTACGACAACTCTATTGCACAAACCCTTTCTCTTCGGCGGGCGGGCGGTTGAGGCACAGATCCACTTCTAGCGCAGTATGTATACATGTGTCTCATCTGGCGGGCAGAAGCGGGTTTCTAATGTCCAATGTCCATCCACCCTTGTCTGCGCTAGCTACAACTGCGTGGTACCTAGCTGCACTAGACGCAGCTGCACAGCTGTGCTCTCGGAGAGGCAGCGTCCTAGAACTAGACTAATCACCTTCAAGTACCGTACCTACCTAACGGTACTACTATGCCGCTATACTATACCAAGCTAGGCCAGGAGGCAGGTTCGGGCCCACCTGGTTAGCTGTCGACTTGACTTCTAGCCCTGCCCCAGCCTGCCCTGTCCTGCCCTGTCCGGCGCCTGCCCTGCTGCTGGCTTCCCTTCTGCCCTGCTGCCCTGCTGCACGGCTGCCCACTTGTGATGCTCTGTGCTGTGCTGGAGGCAAAAGAATGCAGCTCCAACCTTGCAAGGTACCTTTTAGCTCACGCTCGCGCGATGTCCCGTGTCTCTGTGATGCTGTCTACCTAAACCTACCTTACCTCCTCCTATAACTCGACTATACATTCCTCGGTAGTACAAGGAAGAGCTACATACATCAGCACCGACACTAGACAGGTAGGTTGCGCTTCTTGTTAATCTACCGTGGCCGGCTACGACCCACCATCTACCTGTCTGAGGTCCTCTCTGCCCTCACCAAGTCGTGACGGCCGAAGTTATTAGCTATTAGCCAATTTGCCCTTCGCTCTCGCCCTCGCCCTCGCCCAGTGTCTCTCGGCTCGATCCCTCTTCTTTTCTTCCTTGATACCTGATAATCGATACCAATTTGCCGCTACCCAGCTTGCCTGATTACCTGATCAGCTATCATCTGATACCGAGACATCTGTACCGGTCTGCAATGCAAACCAAAACCAACCAAGAAAAATAAGATTGATTACCCCATTGTTTCATTCTCAGCCCGGCTTCCTCCCTCGACTAGGATAGCCCAGCTGGTTCTAAGTTCAATTCCCTAACGTCAAAACCTAGACCAGCCGAGTTCGCCAGCCCGCCATTGGCTCACAGGCTGGGATGGGGAGCATTTGATCCCAACAGCATCACATTTAATCTTTTTATTTTTGTTTTTAAGCTTTGTCTGGTGCTTCTGGAACACCAGCGCTACATCGCGGATCGTGGGTTTTGGTTCTTTTAGCTTTGTAAACCGCATTTGATGTCTCTAGCAAGAGAACGCCTGGGACTCGAGAGTGAGAGCGAGCTCGGCGAGGTGGATAGGCTAGAAGCCATCAACGAGTCCGTCCACAGGGCAAAACCATCTGGAGTACCGGCTTAGGCGTTTTTGCTTCGCGTACGGCAGGCGACAGGTTTTCCAGCGCCGATTGAACCGGTCTGAGTGGACCCGTGACGGCGGGGACCCGGGAGGAGGCGAATAGGAAACGGCAGGAGCAAAAACCCCAAAAATATTATATATATTATAATATTTCTCGAAGGATGGCCACTGATCCCTTTGAGCCGCGACAGGATCGTCGCGGCTCCATCCTGGATACCCGAGAGACTTCGGTGGCGGCTCCGGGCTTCGACCCGTCGTTGGACCCCACGATCCGACGACTTTTTGAGCAGCAAGCTGAAATTCAGGCGAAATTGGACGAGCTACTGCCGACTAGAATTATGATTGATAGTCGTTCTGAGCTGAAATTTCTACGACAAAAGTCCCGTAATCTGGAGACGTGGATGCGTAATCAAAGTATGTACTTTCTTCCCTATTCTTCCCTGGTTACACTGATGGATGCATCAATACATGAACGCACTGGCTTTGTGATACTGACGAGAAGAAAACTGCCAAGATTTACCCGGCAATATTCCCGTTCTTTGTGAAATTGAGGAAGCTCGATCACTTCAATACCGATGTGAATGCATTGAGAGCTACTTGATAAACGAAGGTACGTCGCCAGAATCTAGGGTTTCAAGCCATCTTCTCACTCCGCATTGGTAGGCCTTGACCTTTACGATGCAAGATTCCTCGATTTTCTGGGGCACGCTGCACCTGGCGAGGCTCCTCCGGGCTATGGTTCATGGCTGGATCAGAATATTTCGTATTACGATCCTGTATTCCGGGGATGGAGAACGAGGGGTTCTGTGCCACTGATCTCGAGGCGTCAAGTTTATTTTAAATGTTGGAATGATGGGTGCATCCATCAAATTTACGGATTTTCAACGGCCGAAGACCGGGACGAGCACATGAAGCGGCATGCGAAATCTCTTAAGAGGGAATCGGGGCCATCAGTTAGTAGCATGTTGCCAATTGCATTCGCGGATACATCGCAGCCCAGAGTATTTGGTGCAGATCGCCTCAAGCAGAGCTCTCCTGCTCCTTTACCACGTCTATCAGTGCCATCCGCCTTACCGGGCTTAGCCACGATGAATCAACCCAGAGATCGCCGAAGCTCAGTCCCGGGCTATCCTCCTGCGAATGATTTTCCTTCGCAACATCGGAGCTCCTTACAAGTAGAGGCGGAAGTTGACCCCATGCTCCCACCGCTTAAACGAAGTCGAGTCGGCCATTCCAGGCTGGAGTCTATTGGAGAGTTGAGACTCCCTCGTGATGCCGGACCTTGTCTTCGTTGTAAAATCCAGGCTAAGCCAGTAAGGAGATTGTTCCTGTCGGCATATCTAGCATGAGCTGACAGCTTGCAGTGTGACTCGAGAGATGATTGCGCATTTTGCGCTGAAGATGCAAGATCTGGTGGAGACGAGATATGGGCTGTTCTTGGATGTCATCGCGGCCCTCTGGCCAACTTGGCCGATTATATGTTGCCAGGTAGGCTCCTTATTCATCAATGACTCAAACCCACCTTTTAACTGTAAAATAGAAGCCCTTTCTCCGAGACAAACCCACACCCCTGTCACTTCCCCAATGGCAAGAAGGCGGAACATGAATGAATACCTCGAAAGAACATACCTTGTCAGTCAAAACATGGTAGACTTGGTCAAGACTTGTCTTGATTTCAATGACGGCTTTTGGTGGACCGAGGACTTGGCAACCTTACCCATGCCAAACCCTACATTAGCAACCTATTCAAAAGAACCGAAGGACTACCCGCCACCGGTGCTAAAAGTACTCGCTGCGAGCTGGAATACCGAAGGCGTCCCTTTTCTGTTTTGGGAACTTTTTAGACTAACAGGCTTTATGTCAGAGAGCAGGGAGTTAGAAGCTGTACAATATCCGGTTCTGTACCGCGCTAAACTGCTCTTACGAGAGATACTTTTCTACGACTTACAACAGCCAGAACCATCGATACGAACGGAGGTCAATGTTAGTAATGCTCAGCTTCTTCCTGATGACATGGACTACGATAGCCGTAACCGGTTAATATACAACTGTATGGCTCAGTTCTTACAGTCTTTCGAGGGCGTGACTATGCGAAGGGTGGTCTCTGAACCAAAGGGCTGGCTGGCTATCTTTATTTCGCTCTGCATATTTAGCGTCGTGAGGACGATTTTAGCCGATCTAATTTCGACACCGTCACGAACTATTTCTGCACAGGCTCAAAATGGACTGCCCATCTCTGGGGGGGCTGTAGCGATGCACAGCGTGTACAAAGCACTTGTGCACGTGTTCGCATGGTCTACTCCAATGATTCTCGATAGCCCGGTTCTGGAAATGGTTGCAAATGACCAGGCTCTGTTCGCGACAGCGCTGTCGGCGATTCGAAAGGAGGAGTGGATTACATGGGGCATTCGCTCGACCAAAGACTTTTTACTAGGACTAGGGAGCGGATATTTGGTTGAAAATGGCGGATTCAACGGATTTTTCCGACAGCGAACACCTATTTACCGCCACATTTCCTATACACAACCGGCCGTTGGCGAGGCTGGTGAACCTCGCAGGTCTATCTCTGAATGGCGTCCAATAGACCCTTGGGCAAACAGGAGTGAGGACATATTACCATCTGCCTTCGGAATGCAACAAGAAAGGAGACACACTGTAGCGGAGAGCCCTGCCTTTACGCGTGCTATTGCACGAGGTCTCAGTTCTCCTACAAAACTAAGGACCTCGTATCAACGTCCACCTCTCCGGAGAGTGTTCTGCTCGAAATGCAATGAATATCCCGAGGGCTTCCGCGGTGAGCACGAACTTCGTAGGCATACCGACGCCAAGCATGCGGCTCTCGTAAAGCGATGGGTTTGTACCGAACCACCTCACCCAAGCCCGAACGCGCCACAGCCACTCATTCCCCTTTCTAAATGTAAAGCATGTGTTACTCAGAAGAAGTATGGCGCTTATTACAATGCTGCAGCTCACCTACGGCGAGCACACTTCCATCCTCATAGGAGTGGTAAGGCGAGTGGTGATTGGCCGCCGATGTCAATTCTCAAAGACTGGATGCGAGAGGTGCGGCAATCAATTGATATCAATGAGAACGACACCTCTAGTGGAGATGACGAGAATGAGGCTCGAATGATAGAGGAGTATACACTGCCACGACAGTCTTCGTTTCTGGAAGCCCCGAGACTTGCTCCTGCACCACCTCAGGGGCCTATATTGGCACCATCAGTTCCCCCGTCACTCGAAAGCACTGTTCATAGCAGTCCCAATATTTCAAAGGCCGAAGACAATCGAAACCGTTGTCCTCACCCCGACTGCGGCCGAGTTTTCAAAGACCTAACGGCACATATGCTTACGCACCAAGAAGAAAGACCTGAGAAGTGTCCGATAGAGACGTGCGAATACCATACCAAAGGATTTGCGCGCAAGTATGATAAGAATAGACATGCATTAACACATTATAAAGGAACTATGGTCTGTCCATTTTGTCCAGGTCCGGGGACAGCGTACGAGAAGGCGTTTAACCGTGCCGACGTCTTCAAGCGGCACCTGACCGCTGTTCACAATGTCGAGCAAACGCCCCCTAATAGCCGAAAGATGATCATCACTGGGAGTAGCTCTCGCAACGGTGGAGATGCTAAATGCTCCATCTGTCAGACGCGGTTTTCTACGGCACAGGAATTTTATGAACATCTGGACGACTGCGTCCTCAATGTCATTGTTCCAACGACCCCCAAAGCCTCGAGAGATCAGACGTCCACGCCTCAGAAAGGTGATCAGAGATCTGTGCTGTCCAACACGGGAGAAGCCGACGAGAAGACCGAATTTATTGGTAGCCGCGAAATGAGGAGTGCCGAGGCTAGCTCGACAGCTGGGTCGGCTGAAAATGCAAGAGAAACGACGGAAAATATGGAGGTGGACTCAGATGGGGGTGACTGAAGTGCCAGTCAGCAGGCAAATATATCATATTATATATCAGCTTCACTATAAATTGGAGGAGCTCTTTACGTACACAACTCATGCCCGGCATTTCACTGCTGCCTGAGGAAGTTTGAGGTAATGTGTAAAAGAGGAGGGAGAGGAGAGCATTGGTCTGTACACGATCGACGAGAAATATGCTTGGATGGTCGAGCAGCGTGCACATGTGGGAATGACAACGCTACACATAAACTGTCTGTTGTCATTCAAGTATCGCCATGTATATATACCCTAGATACTCTTTGGTCTTCTCAAATCCACAAAAATTCATCGACTATATTTCGTCCCGAGAACTGAAAGTGCCATTGGCCTATGAAGTAGAAGTAAGAGAGATAAGTGGTACTGGTGACCGTTCCCTGGTATCTTAAACCGTGGTAAGCGGAGATGGACGATAACTAGGGCAGTTGGTGTTGACGCCTACTGTTAGCGCATTACTCTATAGATCTTCCTCTATCATGGTACATAAGTTGATGTTCCCAGCATTTCTTTCAATGTTATTAACTACCTTGACTTTTATCAAGAACTTTATTATGTCCTATTGATTCTTTGTTGTGTCTTGTTTATTATCTGTTACGTCCTGTTTATTTTTTGCTTGTGTCCTGTTTATTGCCTAAGCCATGGCGGCTGCTCTTCTACTCCTGTTGAACATAAGCAGTAAACGAGATTTGCGTCTTTCTATTGACATGCTATTCACTCATATGACTCTACCCATACAATCCGTTTCGGAAGTGTCCCATCCAGCGTTGGTTCTCCTCGTAAGTTTAGTTTTAAGTCAAACTCCCCGTCCCTGATGTATGTCTTGTATGTCTGTCTGTATGGTGGTATCCCAGGTAAGAAAAAAAAGGGGCAGTGAAGCGTATCGCATAAAGTTGACTGCTCTGCATTCACTTGGCGAAATCATGATCTCGTGACGGTCTGGTCGTCATCTGCCTCTCAACAGATCAGGGAAGACCCGCCATTTCTTCCCCTAAAACTCTGTTATTCAGGAAAGCTTCCTGTCGTCAACTCTAAGATGGAGTAACAAAGAACAAGCAGCGGCGGAATATAAATTCTATCTCGTGCTAACCCCTTGGAAGCTCCAAAGTTTTGGTATGATCATTGCTTATCGCTTTTATTTCTGGAAGAACCAACTGCTTCTCTTACTCGCAGTGCCTTCATTCTGAAGATTTGCGATAGTGGGGACCTGAGCAGGCGCGTCGCCGCCACCGCCTCGAAGCGGTTTCGCAATACGGCTGCCAGCATTGGCAAAGCTGAAGCTACCGGCGCCAGATGCCATATTCAAGCCACGAGTTGAGCCTGCCTTGGCTGCTTCCAAGCGCTCCTTGACGGCTGTAAGCTGAGTGTCGAACCTAAAATGCTTGTTAGTACATGCTGGTTCCCTCGAGTGGCATGGGTAACAAACCGATGGTTCGCTGCAATCAACTTGTCTTGGCTATCTTGCAGCAAGCTTTCCAGGCTTGAGATGCGTTCATTCCTGGCAATGAGTTTTCTCTCGGCGATAGCTACTTCTTTCTTCAGACTGCTATTTTGCTCTACGAGCTGGCGCTGGACTTGAGTAAGCTGCTCAAGGTTACGCTCAAGGAACGCCATCTTCTTCTGTTGCGCGCGATTATTCGATGATCGCAAAACGTTATTGTACTGCTCTCGAGTTTCATCCAGTGAAATTTCGAGCTCGACAACCCGTTCGCAGCGGTTTTGTAGATCTCGCATCAAACTCTTCTTCATAACGTCAAACTCGGCGATCTGTTGTTGAATTGTCTTGCCATTGGCGAGACCAGGCGCTGCCACAGCTCCTGACTTGATGCGAGATTGCAGTTCCTCAATCAGAGTTTTCATCCGGGCATTCTCGGAAGATTTCTGAGCAATGTCGGCCTTAAGTTCGTCCACCAGTTCCATCTTCGTGGTTTGCTTATTGGCGTACGCTTTCTGTAATCGATCTTTGACTTCTTCGATATCGGCGTCTCCAAGATTGCGAGTAAGGAGATCTTCATATTCCTGTTGCAAGGTTTCTAGCCGGCTCTCTAGTTCCATCCGCCGGCGTGCTTCGGCGTCGCCAGAAACACCACTGTAGAGTGACAACTCGGCTTGCCGGACAATACCTTGCGTCTCTACAAGCTTCGCTTTGAGTTCTTGCAAATCCTCGGAGGGTATGGGGTTGCCTTCGTAGCTTTGCTGATATAAAGCCTCCGCCTGTTCTATAGCATTGGCGATAGCTTGCTCATTAGCACTGAATACGTCGCTTCCCAAATCGAAGCCCGCCATCATCTTCGCCATTTTTTCTGCCTTTTTTCTTTCCTTTTCATCTAGGACCGCACTCGTTTCCTTCGCACTCATCTTCACATCTAGGAGTTGCTGCTTGACCTCATCTAGCTCCGAGGTGAGTTCAGTGTTTGCTTCTTTCAGGGCGTCCATAGTGATCTGAGCCTCTTTGCTCTCAAATGTCAAGCGCTCCAGTTGCATCTTGGCCTCGTTGACTTCTGTCGTCAACCTCTCATTTTCCTTTCCAACTTTACTGTCGTGATCCTTGAGGAATGTCAACTCATCTTTAGACTCCTGGAGAGTCTTTTCAGCAGCTGCCACAGCTGATTCCTTCTCTGCTAGCTGATCTTGAAGTTCATTTTCTCTTCGCAGAAACTCTTCCCTCTCGTCCTTATCCATGGGGAGACTGGGAGTGCCAGCCCGATCCGTCAGCGCGGGGGTTTCCGAGCGGCTCTCCGAGATGAGTCTCGACGGTGTAGATGGCCGCGCAGCCCTTGCATCGGCCTTTGTGATCGGAACGCCGTCCGCAAGTGGAGGTACCCACCGGTCTTTTGGAACCGACTCGCCGGCACGCCAAAGCTGCACTTCGCCTTCCAGTGTTGCGATATAGTTTTCGAAGTTCGTGATGTTGGACTTGGCCTTGGCCAACATGGCTTTGAGCTCTGCCGGGCTGAGTTCGGCGTTGACCTTTGCTTTATTCTTGATGGACTTGGCTCTCATACCGAACCGTAACGTGCTCAGCGTCTCGGCATCGTTATAACTACTCGGTGAGCAGTTGATAATTAAGGTAGTCCTGCTGTTGCCTCCCAAAGATTCTTGCAAGATTCTGGTCAACTTGGAGTCACGGTAAGGCACATGTGAAGATTTGCCATCTGTGAGGGCATTGATGACCATGCCGAGCGCGCTCAAACTCTTGTTGATCTTCTTCGCCTCCTCAAGCGTCTGGCCACTTGCGCCAGTCTTGCCGACCTTTTCGCTACCGGCAAGATCGACTAGGAAAAGCTGGCCACTTTTCATCGATCCTGTTTCGAGATTCTTCTGTGTGACAGTTATAACGAAGATGGAGTGTGAGCGAGACGACTCCTGGTTCATGTTGGTTGCAGCAACGGCTCGTGCGTTGCCGCCCCTTTTCATAACTTCAAAGACTTCTTCGACGCTGGAGACATAGATCTCCAAAAGACCCTTGACGTACACCCCTCTGTTCTTCTCCTCATGGACGGGTAGGTTGTCATTTTGCGGCGCTAGCAGGTCACGGATACGTTCCATGTAGATTTCCATATAGCTAACTCTGACGGTATATTCGATGGTGGGTGGACTTGACAAGATGCTGGTAAATATCTGTTCGACGATGCGGGGCGTGATACCCTTGCCATTGTCATCCTCTATGCTGGTTCCCATCATGGTGTAAGACTTTCCGGCACCAGTCTGGCCGTAAGCGAAGACGGTGCCATTGTATCCGTTGAGGATATCGTCTACGGTCGGCTTGATAGAGTAATCAAAGATCTGGTGCTGCTTCACCTTCATATCAAACACCCTGTCGAAGGTAAAGGAGCCGGCGGCCTCGGCCGACTACGGCAAGAGTCAGTCAGGGAACGGGCGTTAGGCAAAGGGGGGGAAGGGAGGAGAGATGGGCGCACGTTGATGGTACAGGTGTCATTGCCGTCGAATGACACAATGGGCTCACCGCCTGATTCGAGTTCGATCTTGTTCTGCGGACGGAAGCGGGCCACGACCTTGATGCTGTTTGCGCTCGACATGGTGGCGTGGGAGCGCGGGCGAGCGCAGCAAGCGGTGGCTTATGCGGGAGCGAGTGCTAGGTATGTGCAATATGCGATGTGCGTGTAGCCTGCAACCTGCGAGGTGGGAAGAGACGAGCAGCCTAGCTCATATTACGCATAGCCGGATGAAAGCGATGGTGGCTTTGACACAGCTCAACCGCCTGGACGGCGAACAGGCCAAAGAAAGGTGCGTTGGTCGGTAGCGATAAAACACAGGCTTGCTGCAGCACGACGCAGCCAAAAAATGCCCCAAGATCTCGAGTCGCGTTTTGGGTTGGAGGCAGCGTGAAGATGACTGGCTGGGAGAACGAGTACAACAACGGAGTACAAGGGAGTTAGTCAACATACAACACAATACAAGGTGGGCAAAAAGGCAAGGGTTAGTGCTTTCGACAGGTGCCTGAGTAAACCCCGCCTAGCGTCACCTAGAGACTGGCATCCCTCGGCGGCTTTAGCTGCTATGTCTGGGTTCCCGCCTGAGCTTGTAGCGGCTATACTTCTGCGTGACTTAGGTGCTCAAGGATTTAGATTAAGAACTAACAGATCAGCACTGTTCAAATGCCGTATAAGCAGTTAAATCCTTAGCATAACTGCGTTTTATAACTTAAAATCATGGAATTAGAAGGGAGGCATACCTAGAAGAAAAGGGTGGCAGATGCAGGCGGTCTACTTGGTTTGTGCCTCCAATGTCAGGGTTCTGAGGTCCCTTCATCTACCCCACTACAGGCACTACAATCAGGTACGGTAGATCGTTGTCAAGTTGTCAAGTCATGCAAGATATCTCACATATTATGACAGCTCGCACGGTAATAACCTAGCATACCTAAGTTGCTGAGTACGAAGAAAAGGTAAACAAATGTCCTATCGGCATGCAGCTGGCTAAGTATAGCATGTCTGAAAAGAGATAGCTGTACTTAGATAAGTACCACACCATCTTGTTTCATGCGGAGCGGATAATGAAATTGCGCATTCATGCACTGATAGCCTTCAAAGTTCGACTAGCAAATCTATGCGGCCATTTTGGGCGACAAGTAGAGAGATAGACATATATTCAACAGCGCAATTCGCAGTGTAGACCGAACAAGGCCTTTGGCTAACTTGATCGAGATGATTTTCGGTAAACGCCGCCTTCATGCCAAGTGAACTGTGAAGCAATAAAATGATAGTAAACAAACCCGGCAGGACTCCGTTCACCAAGCACGCAAACTGTTACGAACGCCAGCCGAGCAGCTATGAAGATCCCGCGTCATTGGTATGTAGATATGGCCATGCCATTACGCCCCATCTTTTGCCGCCATGGTGTATCATCTCTCCTCACCTACCGAAACGCCAGCTCCCGATAGTGTGAGCTTTCGCTCCTAGACCATGCTTCGTCCATCCTAAGTGCTCGTACGGAACTAATCTTCCCAACTCTTCTCCACTGTCTCGCGTACCCGCTTAGTATATTCTTTTCGATTGTCCTTATAGAGATTCGATGCCTCAACGTTCGCCGGCGATCCCGTATTCGGGTCATTCAATAAACTAGGAGCCAGCAGAGTTAGTACTGCCTTCGATAGATCATTTGTTGACTGCATGTACCTTTGTATACTCGTCAAGACCGCAGCTACGTCGTAGGTAGGACTCCACCGGTTCTGCAGGATATCCAGGCAGAGCTCTCCGGTCGCATACACGTTGGGGTGGAACATTTGACTGATAAACTTTACGGCTGGGGGTTTGTTCGGGTACTGCTCCTCGAAATGCATTACCAGGCGGAAGGTTCCATCTTCGAATGGAGTGTCGGCAGGGCCAATAATAACAGCATTCCTACGCGCGAAGATCAGTCTGTGGCCGTTGCGGTTATTTAGAGCTTCATGCATTGTCCTTACCAAGTCATGACGTTGTCGGGTACTGGAGATGCAGAGACGCCGGCAGGAGGGTCTGTTTGCATCCGCTATACGCAAAGTCTCGTGAGTCAAGTGCGCCAACGACGGGGCTGACGGCTCGGAGTCGCTAGCCATACCTTGAAGTCTCGCATCAAACGGCGACGAGCGGCGGTTGACATGATGACTAAAGAGGCTCAGTTGCCAGGACTGAAAACTGATAAAATGAAGACGAGGGGAAGCTAGCGGCCCGAAATTTCAAGAATCGTATGTAAACCGTCGAAGAACGATGAACTGGGAAGATAAATATCAGCAAAAGAGGTAGATTCGTGACGGAAGCGGGATGTAAGGTGTTGTAGGAGAGAAACGGACGGCGGCGACTGCGGCCGGGATGGATATCCACAATTGGAACTAGAACAGGGAGACTAGATATGCATTGAATAGGTACAGTGGGTTAAACCCGAGCCACCTACATCTACACCTTTTTCCTCTCTACCTGTAAATATTATAAAACCAATAATTGTTACTACTATATAATCAGGTTATCAATATAGATTGTACGCTTTTAATTGTTTAAAGGCCGCGTAAATATTAGGTATGTTTTCTATAAATGTGTATAACTTAACAACACGGAATAAAAAGTGGCCCACCGAGAGGAAAAGTGTGGCAGACGTAGGTAATGCATGGCACTTACAATGTACAACCTTGGAAGACAAAGTCATATGATTGATTAGATAATAATTCCGCATAGAATGATTATCTCTAGTCTAGTAGATACATAACTATCTCATGATCTTCAAGGCCCCCGCCACAAGCCGAGGAGCCGGGGTAGCGTCGGCAACTAACCTACTTACTTACATTCTGGGGAAAACTGCCCTTCC
This sequence comes from Xylaria scruposa, assembly GCA_022385635.1. Taxonomy (NCBI): domain Eukaryota; kingdom Fungi; phylum Ascomycota; class Sordariomycetes; order Xylariales; family Xylariaceae; genus Xylaria; species Xylaria scruposa. The sequence goes on from MU280181.1 coordinate 1,090,446, forward strand.
CTTCATACTTGAGCTATTACAAGTTTCTAAACACTAACAACTATGTGTGATTTTCTCATGGGCAGGCATCTGAGCTGATTTCTGAGCTGATTTCTGACCTTATCTTTTAGATTTTTGTCAATATAGCTCGCGACTAATTCTAGCCACACACATTACCAAGATGGTATTGCAGACAGCCAGGCCGCTCTCCCGAGCCGCTTTGCATGCCAGACCTCGGCATGCATTGGCTCGTAACTTCTCGGTGCGAAGCGCGCTTCGACAGGAGATCCAGGATGCCTATATCTTGAGTGCTTCCAGAACACCCACGGCTAAAGTAAGTATTTGAAAACAACGATTGCTTCTTTTGGCTATTCTAGGACTAACGGGCAATTGCTCTTAGTTCAACGGCTCATTTCTTACTGTATCGGCGCCGAAACTGGCCGCTGTCGCCATAAAGTCGGCCCTCGAGAAATCTAAAGTGCCTATTGACAAGATTACGGATGTTTATATGGGAAATGTTCTGCAAGCGTCAGTCGGCCAGGCGCCTGCCAGGCAAGCCGCTATATTCGCTGGGCTACCCAAAAGTGTCGAAGCTATTACAATTAATAAGGTCTGCGCGTCTGGCTTAAAGGCCGTTGTCTTTGCAGCTCAGAATATCCAACTTGGCTTAAGTGAGGCGCAAGTGGCCGGCGGCATGGAGAATATGTCCCAAGTCCCGTATTACTTACCCAGGGCAAGCGGTTTGCCTGGTTTTGGCCACTTCAAGATGGAGGATGGTCTGATTAAAGATGGTCTCACCGATGTCTACGATCAATTTCATATGGGGATCTGTGCCGAAACAACTGCTAAGAAACACAACATCACACGCGAAATGCAAGACGAATATGCCATCCAATCATATGAGCGCGCGCAAGCTGCCTGGAAGAACAAGGCCTTCGCGGAAGAGATCGCGCCCGTTACTGTCCAAGGCAGGAAAGGGGACACAGTCATTGATACTGATGAGGGATATTTAGACATCAAACCAGAGCGTGTACCGACCCTAAAGCCAGCGTTTCTTCGCGATGGTACAGGCACGGTCACAGCAGCTAACTCATCCACGCTCAACGATGGCGCTAGTGCCCTGGTACTCGGCAATAAGTCACTTGCCCAAGAATTTGGCTCCAGCTCGAGGGTATTGGCCCGGATATGTAGTTCAGCAGACGCGGCCGTAGACCCTGTCGACTTTCCTATTGCCCCAGCTAAAGCTGTCCCTATCGCGCTCGAACGCGCTGGGATAACCAAGGACCAGGTGGCTGTTTGGGAATTCAACGAAGCCTTTGCAGCTGTTATCAAGGCCAACGAACAGGTACGTTTCCACTCAACCTATAGTATTGCGCTCCCTGGCTGATAGAAAATGGCAGATCTTGGGTCTGGAAGGTGCACGAGTCAACCCGCTGGGTGGCGCCATATCCCTAGGCCATGCTTTAGGCAGCTCTGGGTCGCGGATTCTGACCACATTGCTTCATCAACTCAAGCCTGGTGAGTATGGAGTTGCTGCTATCTGTAACGGCGGCGGAGCTGCAACAGCCATGGTCGTACAGCGCATCGACAGAGCATGAGGCGAAACTCATTTGTATACATATACTACGTAGCTTAATACAAGCAGCAGTACAAGTGATTTTCCGTCTTTAAGCAAATCGTCATTCACTAGGTCTCTGGCGGTGAGTCCCTTAAGCTTAAACTTCAACACGTATATTGTCCGATGGCATGTGATAATTGCGCCAGGCATTGGCCAAGTGGAGCATGATGTCACTCTAGCCTGTCTTATATCGCATGTATGAAGTAGAGTCTCACCTCTTTAGCTGCATAAAAAGAGGGAGCACCGAGGTCGGGTGCAAACAAACCCTTGCCCATACATGTTCACTCCACCGTCAGTAGCTCTCATTAGCTTGTTATCCAACGTTAAATCTTAACCTCACCCAGATACCAAAGAAGAATGCATAGAAACTAGAGCGCCGGCTGGTCTGGCAACACCATGCGCCGACTTTAAGCATGTCGTTGGCTATTCAATTCCTGACTAGCATTCGAGGCTTTCTGAAAAACCGCGATGGCACTGGGCTCCGCGACTGGCTTCGCGTTGAGCCGCCTTTACCTCAGCAGTACCTCAACCTCGCCGCCGAACTCAAGAATGGTTATCGGGATTCCAGTGCCATAGCAAAGCTCATTGAGAAGTGCCTGCCCGAGGAAGATGGCCTTCCTGAAGACCAGGGCACTGCCTGGCCTGGTTTCATCGCTTTTGCTAAAGACTACTTCGAATATTGGCGAGATGTTGATTTTGACGATCTTCTCGGTGCACACCAGTTGCTCATGAGCCTGACCAGGTATGTGATTTCCCTAGCGCTCGCGCCGCCATCCCAGTAGACTAACGACGGCACCGCCAGTTCCTGCACCACAGCTCTGAACCACCCGACGTACGGAACTATTATGCTTCAAACGAGCATCTCATTATGCGGCTCCTTGTCGAAGCTATCGATGACCCTAAACAAACGCCCAGATTTGACCAAGAAGCTTGACACCTTGGACACGGGCGAAGACGATCAAACGTCGGTTGTGGGCACCACAGCAGAAGTGATACAGAAGATCTTTACAACGTGTCTTACAGATCGGTCCAGCCAGCGATACGCGCATCCAGAGGGTAAAAAGATCGGCGTATACATCTTCGCAAACCTGACACTGAAGCTACTGTTCGCCTGCCGCAAGACTCACTTGGCAAAGCAGCTTTTCACCAATGTCAGCGCCAAAGCTCCGCCACTGTCATTCTATCCTGCAGCCCAGAGGGTCACCTACCTGTATTATCTAGGGCGGTTTCATTTCATCAATAATCACTTCACAAGAGCTTCCCGGTGTCTTGAAGAGGCTTATGTTGAAACCCCGCCGAGATTTCAAAAGCATCGCCAGCTGATTCTTACTTACCTGGTGCCTTGCAATATGCTGCTTGGGCGTCTCCCTTCTCAGACTTTACTGCAGAGATCAGAGATGCAGCCAATGGCGCCGATTTTCTCGCAATTTGCTCAGGCCGTGCGTACGGGAAACTACCTTCTTTTCCAGCAAGCCCTCGAGTCGCACGAAGACTGGCTACTTCGCAAGGGTTTACTTCTCACTCTTACTTATCGCCTACGCCCATTACTCTGGCGTTCACTCTCTCGACGAACATTTCTGCTTACCTACGTCGCGCCGACAGAGGCTGATTCGCGCAAAGCCGCAACATTGGATTTGTCCCACCTTCTTGTCACCACTACGTATATTCAAAAGCGGCTGGAAGGGTATTTACCTTCTAATCCTGCGGTTAAGAAAAAACAACCAAATATAAATAATATGTTTTTAAAGGCTGTTTCCAACAGCGCAGGGCCCGGGACTGACGCATCAACGCTCGCGCCACCCCCTGGAGGCCCCAAGCTTCTTCGACCCAATGAAGGCTTAGTATGGGGGAACATGCCTATCACAGCAGAGCACGTTGAATCCATGGTAGCTTCCATTTGTGCGCAGGGCCTTCTTCATGGATATCTAGCACATTCCCAGGGTCGGTTTGCCATTATGGGTGCAAAGCAGAAAGGAAGTGCTGTTAGTGCAGGCTGGCCCCCTGTATATGAGGTTCTCGTCCAGCCGGACGACGAAATTCCTGGTTGGGTTAAAGGCCAATAAAACGAGATATCGACAAAACCACAGTGTGTGGATTACTCTATATTTGCGACACATAGCGAAACTATATATCGTATAAGAACGGTTAAGGCAAGCTAGCTCTAGTTGGGTGTAATGATCTATAACGAATTAATGATACCCGGTACGGATGTGTTTGCCAATCCCAAAGTACATGAACGGAAGTAATAGTTGGATACATAATGATATTTTAGAACTTGGAACATTCACTCAGCTTGTTTCACTACTTCTACTGCTGATGATCAGAACCTAGGATCATTCCCCGATGTTAAGGGCAAGTCGAAAGCCAATTACCGTAAGAGCACTAATTATAATGACTTTCCACAATTCCGCAGTCTTGCATTGTCGCATTGTTTCTCCACCAACCAACGTTGCTGTGGTTCTACACCGTCCTGATGCTATTACGGCTCGTGCGTTAGTCATGCCAAGATGGCATTGGATTTGTCCGTCTAACAAACAATGGTCTGCCACCAAGTTGCTTGATTCCTGGGTGAGAAGCTTAACCTCGACAGCAGGGTTACCCCAGATTCCCCGAAATCATGACCCTCCGTAGCGAATCCGGAAACAAACAAGCATCCGACAAGATCGAAGAGCATATGCCCCTGAACAATTCAATTGGTACAATGACTTATCCGGCGTTCCTATTAATGCAGGCGGCGTCCTCCGTGTTCATCGTGGGGATTATAAAATTTCGACGAAGCCGACAATCTCAGTAGCAACACTCATACCAAACTGATCGCATCGAGGCCTCATATAAGCGCACGTACAAACCTGTCATTATGAAGGTGCTCGCCTTGCTCTTGGGTAGTGCATCGCTCGCGCTCGCGGTGAGCCGCACGAGCCCACCCTCGGGATGTCTCCATGTCGCCAAGAGTGGCGGCTCGTACACGACAGTCCAGTCAGCCATCAACTCCCTTTCGACGAGCTCGACGGCCGACCAGTGCGTGTTCATCAACCAGGGCACGTACACGGAGCAGGTGTATATCCCTTCGCGTGCTGCCAAGCTTACCATCTATGGTTCTACGACTGATAGCACTTCGTACGCGAATAACAAAGCTATCATCACGTACAACTCGCCCGCCTCGACCGCTGGGAGCAATGATGCGTCCGGCACGCTTAGAGTCCACGCCGCTAATGTTAAGGTCTACGTAAGTAACACTATGAGATACTGTTTTGTTCCCCTTCTCGTCAATACTGGGAGTGGTGTTCTCCTATTACAGCTTGCTTCAGGTTCCAAGAGCCCTGCCTACTTAAAGGCATTGTCTAGAAAATTGCTAACATTTGATTTGGTAGAATGTGAATATTGTGAATTCTTGTGCGTTCCTCTCTCTATCTCGCCCCTCCCTTGGGAATAGATAGTCAATGCGCGGCATAGCATCTCTCAGGTAATACTAATAGACTGATTCAATTACCGAACACATAGATGGCAAAGGAAGCCAGGCGATAGCCCTCAGTGCCCAGGCAGACAGCGGATATTATGGATGCCAGTTATACGGGTTCCAAGATACGCTGCTGGCAAACGACGGCAAGCAGTACTACAGCCGCTGTCTCATCACTGGCGCCACCGATTTCATCTTCGGCCAGCGAGCTCAGGCATGGTTTGAGGATTGTGACATCCGCGTTCGTAATGGTGGTTACTATATCACAGGTCAGTATTATGTTCGGGGCTCGCCACTCCCCGTTTCCATCTGATGCAAACGAGCTGACATGAGGGCGCTTTTAACCCGTAGCGAATGGCCGCGATTCGTCTTCTAACCCTTCTTACTATTTGTTCAATAACTGCGATGTCGCCGCAGCTTCGGGCGAGTCGGTATCGAGTGGCTCGTACTACCTAGGTCGACCATGGCGAACGTACTCGCGTGTCGTGTTCCAGAGCACATCGTTGAGTTCCGGTAAGTATATAGTTTCCAAACTGGCTTTCCTCCCAACGCTCCCCATCCAGCTAGTACCGGGCACCGAACCTCCTATTCCCAAATTCGTCTTTCTACGCACTCCTCAAAGATCCTTGTATCTTCGTCGTAACAGTGGAATGACCGGCTAATTGTAACCATGTAAAGTCATCAACGGGGCTGGATGGCACGATTGGAATGGTGACACCGACGTTGGCAATATCTACTATGCTGAATATTCTAACTCGGGCTCGGGTGCTAGCGGCACTCGCGTCTCATGGTCGAAGAAGCTGAGCTCCGCTGTGAGCCAGACCACTGTACTTGGTAGCGGATACACGAGCGGTGCGTGGTATGATGGCAGCTATCCGAACTGAGCTCGTTCTCTCTGCATGGGCGGATACAGGCCGCAGGTGGTTCACGAAGCGCCATGAAAAGTATTCTAATACTATGTGCCCGTTTGCATATTCGCGCCGTGCCGTGTGTCCCAGTCATTGATGCAGGCCACGGTGAGGCTGATTAGCAATATATATATGTCTTAGTTTCATAAGCATGGTCGTGCATCATCGACGGCAAACTCATGTCATATAAGCAGAATGAAAAAATCAAACCTAAGCGGGATCAAATGACTCGTCGGCGCAAGCATTCTTGCTGGATTACGGTGTTTTGTCAACCTCTTTTCTGCATCATCACGGAAACCGAAACTGTGGACTCGTTGTTCTCGAAGGCCACTTCTTGGTGTCACACTGCGATCTATATTTATCACCATGAGCAGCCCAGCTGAAATAGCTTTCAGCCGCCGCTATGTTCATGTCCGTTTACCTCTGTCTGAGACCTTTCAGATTATTGAAATGGCCATAGTGCAGCTAATCTAAAAAGAAGCACCTACAATTGCCGGCACATATCCGCATGAATGCAGTTGGCCGTTTACTGTATGTGACAGTAATATGCTTGTTGATACGTGGAATCAATGACAATGGCCACGTAGCCACGACCACAGTCTTTCTTAGGCTCTGGCCAATACTGCCAACAATATACTCTACCATTCACGATGAACAAGCGGATTGTTGGTATGCAAACTTGTCGCTGTTTAGGGACTGACTTAGTGGTTACTAAGTGAAGATTGTCAGTTGATTGATTAGGTGATTAATGTTAATCTAGTGCAGTACCCTAAACCATCTATTACAGGTTCTCTCATTTCTTTTCGTTGTTCCTGCAGTAGTGGCGGAATTAGATCAGCCAACTTGCATGAATCCCTGTAATGCTCCGTAGTGCAGCTGTACCTAGCTAACAACGAGAGAGAGAGAGACTCCAAGCTATTACATGCAGATACCATATACTGCATTATGTATGGCTACCTAATGTATGCTGCTATCAGTCCTCAGTTATGAGCTACTTCTAAGATGCCTTCGGTCAGCACCTTACATGCCTCGGCGTTGAGGTATAAATGTAGTTTTAATAGATTCTGCAGCTGGTTGTGTTCATTTCGTTTATCTCCAAGGGCTCTCCCCATTGGTCCAATATCCTGCACGCGAAAGTGCCGTGAGCCAATCACCGGCTACACCTCTTCACCTCCCTTCTCCCATATTTCCCTTTTCGATCATCAAGAAATTCCACTCTCAGCCCGTGCAGGTATTTTACTCAGGAGTATAACCCGATAGCTTGCGGGGGTCCCTAGCCCATCTAGCTCCTTGCCCCGAGCTAGCAGGCTTCTGAGGCCTGGACCGATTAGTTGGTGGACTGGATTCCCTGTTTCGTCGCGTTAGCAGCGCTCGCTAAACCACGTACGGTTGGAGCCATAATGTCGTCGCTCCCCAACCCTCCTTTCGGAATCGCTTCTTCTTTTCCCTCACTCCCTCACTCACTCTCTTCGTCGTTCGTTGCGCTGGAGTCGTCTCGTCGTGGGTTTCATTCCTTTCTACCACGCTCGTTTGATATCGTCACGATCGTTACTATCTTGGAGATATTCTCCTATTCCACTCGTTCATACCTGAGACACGCGCTCTGTCTGCCCGGCCAGGAGCGCTACACGGACCTCTCCTTGCTCAGTGCCGTGTCTGATCATTTTCCGATTACTGTCTTCGCCTAAGCTAGTCTCCCTTACGTACGACGACAGACCAACGCGAAAATGAAAATCACCACGCTACAAGCCACCATAGAGTCGGCTGTTTTGCTCCTTGCGACTCAGCCATGCTATGCCGGCGCTCAACACCATCACCAACATCGACAACTACACCACCACCAGCATCATCATCACTCCGCTAAAAGAGATGTTTTTCACTTCGGCAATTCCACGGTCAATTTTCGCTATGGTTCTCGTCGGCCGGAGAAACTGCAGGCTCGAGGGGGCAGTAAATGTGAATTTCCGACAACAAAGGGACTCTTTGCCGTTACCCCGGATTCTATGAATGGAGGTTGGGCTTTGGCACCTGATCAGGAATGTGTAGATGGCACTTGGTGTCCCATTGCTTGTCCTTCCGGTCAAGTCATGGCTCAATGGAAGCCGGACACCACTTATAAATTCCCAGAGTCTACTGTTCGTACTATTCCCCTGGGCTATATACACGTATTGATGACTGACTGTAATTAGTATGGCGGTATTTACTGCGATGGTGGTGAGATCCAGGTTCCTTTTGAAGACAGTCCGTGGTGTGTAGATGGCACTGGTGCTGTTGCTGCCGTAAATAAAGCCGGTGATGTGGTTTCGTTCTGCCAGACAGTGCTACCTGGTTACGAAGATATGATCATACCTACCGATGTTCATGATAGTGCCACCTTGGCCGTTCCAGACCCTTCGTATTGGGATTCCACGGCAGCTCAGTGAGTTTACGCATTAAGTTATTACGATGAAAAGCCTCTAATTGCAGTAGCTTCTATATCAATGCGCCTGGAGTTAGCGCCGACGAGGGTTGCCATTGGGGAGACGAGTCAAAACCCATTGGCAACTGGGCTCCGTATGTCGCTGGAGCCAATACTGATGGTAGCGGCAACACATTTGTCAAGCTTGGCTTAAACCCGGTATGGCAGGACAGTGCCCTGGTTAGCACGAAGCCAACTTTCGGCCTCAAAATTGAATGTGACGGAAATTGCAACGGTCTACCTTGTGAGATTGATGGCAGCGGCGTAATCAGCAATGAGAAGGCAACCGGCGCTGGCGGTTCTGACTTTTGCGTTGTTACCGTCTCCCAAGGTGGCAAAGCCAATATCGTTGTCTTCAATCTGGATGGGTCGGGCGGATCTGGTGGAGGCGATGGAGGTGATAGTGACCAGAGTACCTCGAGTCCTGAACCGACGTCCACTTCTACATCTACCCCGACGCCAACTCCAACGCCTACGACAACAAGCACGCCCTCAACGACGAGCACCCCCACAACCTCATCCGTTCCGTCAACCACATCTACTCCTGTTTCCACGTCGACGTCCTCGTCAGAGGTACAGACGACATCAAGCAGCGACAGTACTAGCAGTAGTAGCGCCGTATCGACGTATTCCGTGGAGTCAGTTTCGAGCAGTACAGGCTATTTCGTAGGAGCTGTATATCATCAAAACGCAACTACCAGTGCAAGCCGTTTTTCGTCTAATCCAACCGCAGTGTCAGTTTCTTCTGCAGGAAGCACAAGCGAGAGTGAGAGCGGAAGCGGCAGCAGCGGCAACGGTGGTACGGGTGAAAGCGAATCCGCCCCTACCGAGTCGAGTAAGACTGAGAACGCCGGTCGACGCCAAGATGGCGCTGCCGTTGCTGGCCTCATTGTAGCATTCGTGGCTGCTGTCTATCTACTATAGAATCCGAGGCGGCATTGGGCGTGTTGCCACCTGAGCGGCACAGAAAATATGTGGACATTGCAAATGGGGGGTCGCCTTGACCCAATTCACCCAAGAGCATATGCTACAGCACGTTCTACATTTGGACTCAGTCGCGGGTCACAATACTACGAACGATCTAGTTGATATTGTTTATTGTCTATTCTTTTATCCTTTGGCAGCTCACGGCCGCTGAGGATGATATACTGTTTACGAGAACTATAACTTGATTTTTGATTTTGGAATATACCCACTTTGTATGTCAGGCTATTTGGATAACTTCTTCGATTCTATCTGAATAGGGGTTTTTGGGCTCCGAGATGCCTAATTGATGTAGGACTGGGGGAGCAAATACGCAGAACGTGACGAAGACGAAATGACGCTATCTGGAAAATATATTTGTTGGTGTGGTTTCTACTAAGTCTACTGCTACTCTCAGCGGAGCTTTTGCAGAGAATATAAATACTTATTATTTATTCCCTTACAAATAGATCACAATTTACCAATCCTTATGAATTATATTTACTAATCTCTAGTCCCACTTGAGAATCAGAAAACACGACATCACCCCTATGATTTAGTGTATCTATAGATGGACCTCTGTCTATCTGGCGAGTCTGGTAACCCTTGAGCTGGACCCATGCCGTCGATGGTCGATCAAATAGTTGCGATAAGAATTATGCTAACATAGCTCGATCATCGTGAATGAAACGGTACTCGATATCCACTTGACCAAGACCGATTCAGCAAGACACTGGATACCGTCAGAACGTTAGCGCAGGGAAATCGGATATCTGAGCCGCAAGAGACGGCATCTTCTATCCCTCGCTTGCTCCTTTCAAAATGTTTGTTAGCTAGTTCCTGATCAGGTAGGCATAAGAACGATGGATCTCGTTTCAGTCCCTTTCTCCTGACAGAAGCGGTGGCGATCAAGACCAAATAAAGTCCATAATGCATGGATCGTCTCTTCAGTGACGTAAATCGATCTGGGTGATCAAGATCGTGGAGAGATCGACTCGTTTCAGAATAGTCCATTTGTATACAATGTGAAGTGTCTGATAACTGCATGTGGTGGCTTTCGAAGGCTGGAACTCTTTTATTTCGCGCGGGACTTTCCGTGAAGGGTTTGCAGGACCCAAGACGCGGCTTGCTTGGCAAACTCTTGAATCAATCTATCTCCATGGCATACATAGCAGGCGGTTTTATAGCTCCGGTCGTAGCAACGGACATATTCAATGTATTTACGGGATATTTATAAGCTTGACTACTGATTAAGAAAGCTAGGGCCCGAAGCGCCCCGGTTTTGAAGTTTAAATTCCTCGCTATCTTTCTTACAAAGATCTGTACTAATAATTACCCGGATAGGGTAACGAGTAGCATCAAGCTTCCTAAATAGCCAATTTTGTGGCCAAGTGATGAGCACCATCTGAATTGCACTAAGTATATAATTTACGAAATATATTCCCGAATTAAACAACGACTAAATATTCTGGTAATGCTGCCACGTAATTATTTGGTAGAGTCGGTACTAATGGGAATCGTTCCAAGAGTGACCTGTGACTTTCTTGTCGGGGGGAGGGTTCGGGCTCCGTATAACCGAGCACTACTTTGCAGGTAATTCTATGCAAACATGAGTAGGCCACGAGATCTACGAGGGGGCGCTCAAGAGGTATTGTCGGTGTCCGACGTAGCGGAGACAAATTGTTTGTTGGCATAAGCGGGCAGCAAGAATTCCCGTCACAGTAAGTAGCACTTGGAGTAACTTGCCATCCCTACCTACACTGACCTCCAGATAACTCGATGTGAATGAACCCATGAGGCCGCGATGGTAGCACAACTCACCCTTGCCTTGATTACGTCTCGCTTTGATCAGCAACCCCGTGGCCATCTGCCACGAAAGATTTATCCAAGTAACACTTGTCCACCGGCTCATTCCCCGCGAACCTCCGTCCAACATGGTATGGGCATGCAATAGAAAATAGAAGCATCCGAGGCATCATGAATGGAGTTAGTGCTAGGTGCTGGGCTTCCAAGTGGAAAATTTCAGATCGTCCACTAAATCAGGAGTTTTGATTTGTCAAATCATGTCGAGCTAATTGGCGATTTCCAACGCGAAGGAAGGAAGAGGGGGCGGCAAAAGCAAATAGAAGAAGATGGAGAAACGATGGATGTTTCTATCCAACTCGCTCCCTTGAATTTGGGTCGGGTTACACGTACAATTTCTCGACCTGGTTTCTGGCTCGGTCTGGTCGCACGGGAAACACAATGCATCGAAAGAGCTGCCCTTTCCCGGCGGGACGCGCCGTCCCATGTGTAACTTTATACGATGCATGTTTTCTCTGTGTAGCCTCGGATAGAAAAGGAGCGGTATGCATGTCTCAGTGGAGTTGCGTTCTGGTCCAAGTGGATTTTTATTTCGGGTGGGGACTTCGAATAATCACAATGAAAGGTTGGGAACGAGACATCTAACCACGACTCCGTAACGCATTGTTTTTCAGCAAAACATCCTAATGAGTAGACACCGGTTTAACAGGCTTAGCTTGCAAAGCTACACAATAGGTTTTTTTTTTTTTTTGGAATTATATTGACGGGTCACTCAATATCGAGTAGAACCCGGGGATATCTGAGGTATCATAAAATCAACGTATATATAATCTAACGACATTTAGCTCGAGCACGAGACTATGTAGTAACCATTAGAAATCTTGATACATGCTCCACGCATAGTTAGACCCTTATGAGCCAATCCTCTATATGTGAGAGATAAACAATCTACAGCAGTCACACCGGTTTCCGGGTGGCACCGGTTTAGACCTTCTCCTCCACGGCCTCGGAGGCAAGAGGCTTCTCGGCAAGCCCGTCCTCGGTGGTGTGGTGCATCTCGGTAGCGAAGGTGTGGTCGGGTCTCCACTTGGCGGATTGGCGGGGAGAGACGGCAGCCATGCACATGTCGGCCTGTTCGAGGGAGAGACCCTTGAGTTCGGGAACCAGGAAGTAGGCAAACAGGGTGCTGAAGATACAGAGGGAGCCCCAGATGAAGAACACCTTGGCGCCAAGGTTGGCCTTATCGGGACCGACCAGGAAGGGTGTGATGACAGCTGTTGCGTCGTGTTAATAAATGTCATAGCTAAGATGTGGAATATCAGCGGGTTCACTTACCAATGATTGTGTTCCAGAACCAGTTGGAGGCAGTCGAGATACCGACACCACGAGAACGAATTGGCAGAGGGAAGATCTCACCAACCACGACCCAGGCGGTGGGACCCCATGTGCTAGCGAAGAAGGCAATGTTGATGGAGATGAAAGCAATCATAGCTGACACAGCAGGGAAGTTCGTGGGCTTCTCACTACCAGCAGTTACACCGACAATAGCGATGATGAACTGGCAGATGACCATACCGGTACCACCAATGATGAGAATAGCGCGACGACCGAATCTCTCAATGGTCCAGAAGGAGATGGGGGTAGAGAGCACGTTGACCAGTGTAGTGATGAGCGAGATGAGGAAGACGTTCTTGATCGTTCCAAGCTGCTTGAAGAAAGGAGGTCCGAAGTAGAAGATGAAGTTGATACCAGTGAACTGCTGGGCACACTGAAGACCGGCACCCAGAATAGTTCGGCGGATAGGGCTGTCACCCTTGGAGAGCGAACCCTTGAGACAGGCCAACCAAGACTGAACGTAGCTTAGCTGGGGGATGTTGGCCATTTCAAACTCGTTGTTAGCGACGATCTCTGCAAGTTCATCCTTGATGTAGTCGGAATCCACAGGCTGGCCACGAACGTAAGCAAGAGCCTTGGCAGCCTTTTCGATCTCACCCCTCTTGACGAAGTAACGAGGTGATTCGGGCAGGATGAGAAGACCGCCTCCGAGAACTATGGCCCAGAGGAATTGAATACCAATTGGGATACGGTAGGAGCCAGTGTCATTGCGCTCCTGTGTGGTATAAACGACCACATTGGCAAGTAGAATACCAATCGTAATGCAGAACTGGTAACCAGAGACCATAGCACCACGAACCTTCTTGGGTGCAATCTCGGACATATATAGAATGACGACGGCGGAAATGAAACCGACACCAGCACCGGCGATCAAACGACCGAAGACGAAGAGAACCTCCTGGTTGGTACTGGCGATTTCGAGAATGCAGCCGACAATGAAGACCAAGCAACCGCCAATAATGGTGGGTCGACGGCCGATGAAGTCGGAAATATCACCACCAACTAGCGCACCAAGGAAGGTACCGAGAGATAGAATCGAAGTGAACAGGGACGCGGTGGACGAGGGGATAACGAAGTGCTCGAGATCCACAGTGGTGGGCATCTTGGTCTCGAAATCGTATTCGAGGCCGGTGTAAAGCCTAATAAAGTAAGGCATGGCAAGCACACCACCCATCCAACCTATGAGAGTGTCAGCGGCCGAACATCTAACTGCCTATAATAGAGATAATGAATCTTACCGGTGTCATAACCGAAGAAGATACCGCCAAAGGCAGCAAAGGCACAGATCAGGTAGGCCTTAATCGTGACCGGCGCCTCGACACGCGCGACGTCGGTCGTGCCGGTGATAACAACACCTCCAGCCATGATTGCGCTCCGGACTTGCAGTCTTTCCTTTTTGGAGATTGGTAGAGTACGACCCTTGTGAACGGACCAGATGTCTTGTTGCCTGACCCTTGGGACCGGGGAAGTTGGGGTTGCAGACGGGGTAACCAACACAAAGAAGAAAGAGGATCGTGGTTGGCGAGAGGAGGCAGGATGGTATTATATAGCTCCTCTCGCGACGAGGAGACCCCTTCGCAACCACCTCGAGGAAAGGTACATGGCGTGGTTACATCGACATCGACACACCCCAGCTCATGGCAGCATGGGGGAGGGAGGGGGCAGGTGTTGTACAATACAGGGGTCGGAAACGGTTACACTTTCACCACTAGTAATTCGCTTCTCAATTCCGGAGCAAAGTGAATCAGAAAATTCGACACGAGGTGCTGATCAAGTCTAGACTAGAAGCGGACCATGTTCGAATCTGGCGTGCGCTAGAGAGGCCCCCCGAAGTGATTGGGCTGGCCAAGGCCTGTGGGCAGGGTACCAGCCTATAGACAGGGGTTGAAAAGGGCCGTCTTTTTGCTCCTGGGGGGAGGAGATCCTGCTTGGTTTGACCGAGATGCAGACGGGGCACTCCACAGAGCTGCGAAGAGGTTCCCCATCCCAGAGCTTCATGTCTAGAGCAGCCCAGAGCAAGAACCCCAGGCCGGAGAGTTGGGGAACTGATGGAGAAGATGGGGGAGGGAGAGCTCCACCGTGTCAATTTAGCATGTGCACTATCTGGTAAGTGTACCTCCAATGTAGTCTGGTCCGGTCTAGCGTTGCAAATAAATAGTAGTAGGCTAGTATCGGCTCTACGCGAAACTCAGAATTCCAGACTAGAAGAAGAATGTAATTGATCGATGCCAGCCTGCTGGGTCATATGTCCCTACGGTCAAGCCGAGGCAGTTCGCGCGGGTTCTTCTCCAGCCCGATCTGCTAATCCGACGATGCGTAGACCTGCCCGCCATTGTCGATGATCAGACTTAACGTAAATATTGCGTAGTGGTTGTAATTGTTGTTGTTGTAACTGTATGCCTCGGGTTGCCTCGCTAGCCGGCGATCTAGTCTAAGTAAGTTGTTATGTACATCAACTAAAGCTGTCGTCTGATGATGGCCTGTGCTAAATTGACCTATGCAATCGTTGGAAGGGTATTAGCATAGTATCATGACAGACTGTGCAAGTACCCAAGAAGTAGTTCCGTCAGACTTGCGACGCATCATGCAAGTCATCGAACCTTGTCGCGGAACAGGTGCCATAGCATACCAGCCAGGGAAATCCTACTCGCAAGGTATACGGAATCGATTGTAGGTAGGTATTTCCATCAGTCGCTCTCCATTGTACGGAAGCGTCAGATGAAAATCGAGATCAGACGCTCGTTAAGCCATGGAGAGATCTGCCTCGATAGGCACTAACGCGCTCGTACTCTGAGACACAGGACACGACGTTACATATCTAATCACTATCAATTGGTATGCGATAGGTTAGTGCCTACCTAGGAATCCTCCAAAGTCAGTGAGTGACTGTTGGTTGTCCAGCATCCCGTAATTCCTCCATGCTATACATACGGCTGTATGTAAGTAGGTTGGTTGGTCCGTTATCCCCACGCGCCTAAACGCCATCCGACGCCACTCCTGCACTCGGCTGGAGCAATGCCGCATGGAAGCCCAGGCTGGCCTGCCCGAGTAAAAGCCGCTTGCATCTCAATTTTCGAATAGGTACCTAACTGACCGACCCTGCAACAGTGGCGTCGGCGGAAGACATAACCAACAGTCAGCCACGATGCCTTAGAAGCGGTTGCATGCAGCGCCGTGCCACCAACATGATTGTGAGATTCTTATTCTTGGTCAATTTGTTGAGTTGGTGAGTGAAGGCTGCACTCAGACGCAACCTTCTGCTGCACGAGTTGCAGGCGCGGCTGTATTCCAAATTGGCCGAGGCCCAGACAATAAACAACCACTCGGATCAAAGAGCCCCGTCACGTCCTCTCTCATGGAGGTGGCGACGGCGCAAGCGGTGAAAGAGAAGAGACCAGACCAGACCAACCACGGCCATCCATCATCATTATCATCATCACCACTACCACCACCATGTCTTGCGAGTCCTATTGCAGTGCCTATCGCCTATCTCGTATACGTGCTGATGTGATGGTATGGTGCACGCACGGCTGGGCGACTCAGGCAAGACAAAGCAGCCACAGCGCAACGCTAGTCGCGGGGACGAATGCGGTTGTTGAGGATCTGAGTCGACGTGAATTCGTAGGTATTGTCCGGGTGCTGTATGTAAGGAGGTACGTACTTGAGTGACCTTCCATTCCGAGTAGTGTGTTCGGGGATCTGCTCGCGTGGCACAAGGTGCTGAGATTGTCGATTGTTTGATTGTCGCTGGGTCCCGTCTGCGTAACACTATACCTATATAGGTACTTATTGTACGTACAGCTATAACATGCGTATAGACCTACATGTAGCTATCCAGTCCTACATATATTGGATAGTAGTAGCACAGCATATACGATTCGTAACTACATACTAGGTATTTACAGCAAGGACGTCAGCTAATGATACTGCGCAATCAGAGTTATTACGTTAGCATCTCGATAATAAAGATGACACGGCTAGGGAGCTGATGCTGATAATCTAGGTAGGTATATGTGCATGACGCCGCAATGTATAGTCCTCCCGTGCCGTGGACCCTCACAGCATATACCGAATTACTAACTTTCTCATATGCCACCTGCATACTTATTCACTCGTTGCTGCATTGCTGTACACAGCATATGCATCTCGAAATACACATCATGATTCTACAGTATTCATTCCTACCTTATTCACATCTCTGAACTCAGAGTACTGTGTACGCACGGCAGTATACTTACTGCTTAAGGGAAACAAAACCGTGGATGGGGCATTTTGATACTATACTTATAGATTGTTAGTTACATTTACATAAGCGTCCTCCCCGTACGTTCTCCCCTCTGACCCCAAACCCCCGGAACCGCCTAAGGTAGCGCCCCCAACTCGAAACAAGGTACATCCAAGTCATCGGCCCGACTCGTCTTGACCATCATGTACTAGGCAAGGCTCGTCCTCACCAATGTCCACTGGCTTTCAGATGTTAGATGCGATGTGGACAATCCTCGCGAGGGCCTCATTTCACTATCGGCCCCAGTTTGCTCCTTCTCGTGGAATGCTGCAATTCTTCGATTATTCGTTTGCAACGCAAACTACCTAACTAATCGGCCTGGGTGTGTCTCTCGATAGAACGAACTGGTCGATTTTGATTCGTTTTAGGTACTACGATCCCTGTCCCCGGTGACGCTGTGCCAAGTAACGACTGTCAGAAGCCAAGACAGCCGCATCCGGTGACACGTTTTTTCTGTCGTCGGAAAAGGCATAGGGGGCTTCAGTGCAATCGAAAGCTGAGCGCTTCCACGATGCTAGACTACAAGTACCTACACTACTATCCGATTAAGCTTCTTCCACTTTTTACCCCGGGTATATACGCGATATGTACCTATATAATAACAGTACTAACTAGCGTTTAATTGATGGGTTTTGGTTGGCGCCGCCTCCGCTCGATAAATCAGCTCCGATGATGGGGGGACCAAGATCATGGTGATGGCAGATCTCACTATGGGACACTAACCTAGCTTGGTACTCTGGAGAAGCGCTACAGGTGCTGTACACCACGGCTGGAGCTGGAACCAACAGCGCATACAGTGCTGTCTGTACGCTGTATCCACCACAGAAGGAGGTTACCGAGGGCTTGGGTTCTGGATGGGGACTAGCAACGTCGTTGATCTGGTGGTCTCGTGGCCAACACCGAACTGGAGGGATTCTACGCTAGGTATCAACCCCCGTGCTTGGTATTTCTCCGCGTTCCTGCCTCGCTACCTGACGCTATCTCGCCTTGCCCTGCGCTGCCTTCACCGGTAGTGCAGGTAATGTACATACCTACCTACCAGCATGTCTCGTTTCCGCGTTGTGTTCCAGTCGTGACACCACCCTCAGCTCATTCCCCTTAGACTTTAACCCTTGTACAGCTGTATCGTTTCTCTCTTCAAGTCACCTGAGGCTGCTCTGGCCTGATGTCGTCTGGTCATGCGGCCAATCAAATATCTTCATAGCTTGCGCTGTTAGGCTCACCCTAAACGACCCAACAACACGATAGTGCGAGCAGCTTCAACACGCCTGAAGAAAGGTTTTCTTTCCCAATACTACAGTATAAAAATTTTCTGTCACCAGCCTGAGATCATGAGTCGGTCGAAGCTTCCAGGTTTAGGCAGGTAGGCCAGGGGGTTTAATTACTGTCCCGCGTTTTTATTACAGGTACATATGCAGGTCGTCATAACTGCAAGGAATATACATAACCATTTACAATGCGATTCATCACTGGGCAGTCATAGCACTATGTACAATTTTGTCAATTGCGGCGCGGTTAATTAACTTAGTCGCGATGTCACGACTCTCGCTGCACACTATTGGGTTAATTAGACCATGGCTAAATGCAGGCAAGTAATGCAGCAATTAAACTAAGGTACACTACATAGATGAAGGACCCGACCCGTCCAACGTTTTTTGACAACTATTCTGTAGGATTTTCTAAATGGCCGATGCAGGTAGGGTACGATATATCGAGGCTCATGAAGTCGAGCTGTGATTTGCTCTTGCCCGTACGACTAGCGTCGGCTCTGTGTCCGATTTCTCTTCACATGTCCGGGGCCGGGGCAAACCCCATGGAGACGCTGGACCAACTCATCACCGGGAAAGGATAAGCTCCGAACAGCCCCAGCCTAGGACAACTACTAGGTACATTGCTAATAATAATAATCTGCAAATGTTTGTGCTACCATATTCTTCCATCTAAATTTGGACAACTCCTCATTTTCAATCTGGCCGACTCGGCCTTACTCACCACTCATCATGAGCTATACGCCAATAGACTGAGTCATGCCATGAAAGAAGAGAAAAGGAGGCGCCTTCAACGGAGGCTAACATAATTCTCACCAACGGCCGTAGTGAAGCTATCACATGATCGGTCCCGAGCGCCTGGAACTAGGTCACGCGGAGCTCATATTGTTGTCTCGGACTTCACGCCAAGATGATGATGCATCAGACAAGTAAAGGTCTTCACGAAGTCGTGACCCAACACGTTACTGGAGCACCCACGATCGAGCGCGGAGAAAGAAAAAACGTATTCGATTTTCTGACTCAGAGGCAAGAACCGCTCAGCAACATGGACCTTCGAACAACTGGGCACTAAATACGAGAAATCGCCGGCGTTCTTCTATCGAATCAGTGGGAGATATTCAGGTAGTCCTAGCTTGAACGCTCTTTCATGAGCCTATCAATTTGGCAACTCGTTTCTCCAAACTGGCCTCGAACTGCTGAACGCCACCAGTTAGTTCGCTCATTTGTCCGGCCCGTAGACGGTAGACCAGTCTTCGCCGAGGGGTTTCTCCCTCCTCGTCAGAGAGGTCACTTCCATCATTATCGTCATCAACGTGGCCTTCAACAACACCGCGACTAAACCAGCGGTCGTGACTGACAACAATCACCGCGCCCTCCCAGTCGCGAAGCGCCTCTCGCAGTGCCGTCACCGTCTCGTAATCAAGATGTGTCGTGACTTCGTCGAGAACTAGGCAGTGCGGACAGGTCCACAGGATCCGCGCCATTTCGAGCCTCACCAGTTGTCCGCCTGATAGTTTGCGGACCGGCACGTCAGAGGCAAGTCGTCCAGGCAGGCCGAGAGATCCCAAAAGACCACGCACACGACCTTCTTCCTGTTCGGTCGATCCCGTCTCCTTTAACAGGAGGGCGAGGGCGGTCAAACTCGGTTCTGCGACGCCCAGTTCTTGGAGCTTCTCTACGGCGTGTTGGGAGTAATAGCCTATCTTCAGGCGCGGATGCAAAGTCAACGTTCCCGAACTGGGCTTCGTCTCGCCGACAAGCAGCTTTATGAGTGTTGATTTGCCGCTTCCGTTCAGACCAAGGATTCCAATGCGATCGCTCATGTGAATGGAAAGAGTTACGTCTTGTAGGACCATGGACGGTGCGACTTTTGCACCCGGGTCTCCAGGGTAGCGGAACGATGCCTTATCCAGCGACTTGAGCAGCAGAATTAGTTATAGCCCTCACTAGGACGCAGGGGTTTCAAAGTAACACATCAACCTAAAACGACAGGATTTCTATCGAGAGAAGCTGGAACTGAAGGGAGAATGGTGAGTTGCCACTTACAATTAACGAGCCCGGAAATCGCAGATCGGGCGGTTCAGGTAGAACGAAGTTCACTGGTCTCTCGTCCTGTGGTATCTCAATCTCAGCGCGACTCGTGAGATGATAGCCCATGAGGTCACGATTGAGCTTGAATCGACCACCCCGAGCGCTCGTCTCGAGACCCCAGCGGTCGTCTAATTTCTTCTGGCGTGACTTCGCTTGTCTGATCTTATTCTGGTCGTCTTTGGCTTTACCCTCTCGCATATTCTTTTGTATACTTTGATATAAGAGTCAGTGACATCCCAACGTATATGCCCCCGGGGCTCTGGGCGCCTCAAATAAGACTTGGCCATAAAGTGGAGAATCTGGATATATACATAGATTACAGCGAGAGATACTTACGTCTGCTGAATATGGTCCTTTTGCCTGTCCTGAGCCTCCTTCATCTTGGTTAAATGGATCTTTTTCTCTGCTTGAGCTGATTCATAAGTCGGTAGGTCACCGTGGAAGTAAGTGATGTTTTTTTCTCTGAGAATGAGAAGATCAGTGCACAGGGATATAAAGTCACGATCGTGTGAAACAAGAATGAGCGTCGGCGGATCCGTCGACTCTCCCAGAGTTTCGAGATACCGCTGCAGCCACAGAATGCCCAGCAAGTCCAGAAAGTTGGTCGGCTCGTCGAGTATCAAGATATCTGTCTCCTGAAGCACTACGAAGATCGGAGTTAGCTATGGTTATTTCTGGGGTTAGATCTTGATCCGAGATTGAGCTTTATTACTCTGAAAATGATAAGAACGAGATGAGAGCGCCTCCAAAAATCACTTACAGGCGACTGCCAACGAACTGCGCATCCTCCACCCTCCCGATAAGCTCGAGACTGGTTTCAGCATAGCAGCCTCGGTGAAGCCCAAACCGCTCAGCAGCTTTTTCGCTTGTGACTCGACCTCCGCCATCTTCGATGGCTCTATCGAGAGCTGGAGGTCTGCCAGCATCTCCGCGGCCTCGCTCGTCTCCTTGGCGATCGTCTCGGGTGATATTTCCTCGTCTTTTTGTTCGTATCTGAAATAGGGGTTAGCTGAATGTGACCTCGAGTAGACCCGCAGGCCGCTCAAATAGTACAGCGTACAAGATATTGAATTCGGTAACTGTTTTCTCCGCCGCTATCAGGGCTTTACGCGCCTGCATGCCTCTCGCGCCGCTGCGCAGCTTTGCGTCTTTAGCTTTCAAGAATAAATCCTTCTGTAAACGCTCGCGCCGGATTAGTCGTAGGCTTCTCACTGTATCGAGCGGATTGGTGCTCTCGATGCCGCGGGATAGATCTGGACTTGTGTCAGTCACGTGTGCTTGGCTGATGAAAGGGGTAAAGAAACGCGAGGCCTTGCTTTCTAATTCTCGTTGTGCCTCATGTCTAGCTGTGGCACGTTCGATGACCTCCTCTAGTACATTTCGGTCACTTGTGTTTGATGGCTGCGCAGTGGTTTGCTCCGGATTCGCAGTTGTATTGACGTCTCCAGCGTCCGTCTGTTGTAGGATGACGATGCGAGTCTCTTCCGGTACTTTCGATGACGAAGTCAGTATCTCGAGAGCACGGAAGAGCCACCAGCATCTCGCTCGTAAAGGGGTACTTTATATCTTTATCTTTTGATATCTACTTACTGCCGGGGATTAACTTCTGGGCAATAGCTTTGAGCAGTGCTAAGTTGAACAAGCGTATTAGCCCCTATGTTCTTCTGATCTCATATGCGCTCCCATCTTCCTTCCATCAGGGAAGCTATTCTTGCCCGAGTTTACTTACTTGACTTTCCTGATCCATTTCGGCCGACGAGCGCATACCGCTGGCCAGCTTTCAATCGTAGAGTGGCATTGTCCAAGATCTCAGTGCCCTCGCTCCGAGCCTTGCCCTTGGCCACTTTCTTGCCGCCTGCTTTCGCCGAGTCCCCTGACCTGACAGTGATATTCAGACCCTCGATATCCAACTTGAAAGGGATATGTACAGGTCAGTTTCTTCGCTAAACCATGGCGACATGCGTCTAAGCCCGGAGGTTCACCTAAGAAAGGGAACAGAAGGAGCTCACCTCACGGTAGTTGGGCGTTCCGATATGAAATCTTGTCTGCTTCGAGGTGCACAAGATTGTTGCGACACTTTCTTCTTCCATGGACGTCATGGCAGTAGATGATGGGCAAGGGGTCAAGCGATTTGTGAAGCGACTTATTGGTGAATGATAATTGAGTAAGTTTGGCTATGAGTTAAGTGCTAATTATATATTGGTTGTCTTCATGTACCTAGATATTGTACCGTACTTATATGCGTGCCTTCTTAGATTGAAGACTCAGGTCTTCGTTTTCAAGTCTTTTTTCGATTAATTGTGCACCAACACCGGCCGTAGCTTTTGGCGTTGCAGTAGTGCGGATGAATCATTCTGATCCTAAACTATCCACGTTGATGATTGGCCAACGTCTCACGGGAGTGACTCAAGCTAGCTGCGTTATACCACCATCGAAATATTCCACGATGTCTCCTACATTACCTATTCAATTACATGGACATAAGGATGAAGGCGTAGCTAGTTGATACCTCCACGTAGGTGGCGCCTTGTCTCTCTCGGGCATCTCATCTAGTATTGACTCGCTAGCGTTGAGATGTTGTGAGCTCCCGTTCAGCTATGTAATTGCGCTATAGTATAAGTCTATGTAGTAGTGTAGATCTTCTGTATGATGGTGTGAAGAGGCTTCCCAATGCTTTCTTTGGTGTTGGCAAGGAGATTAAGGATATAATCCAAGAGAAGCCTTGCGTTGATCAACGAGGGGCTCATTCACGAGGACTCTCAAATGCTGCCTTGTCTCCTTACTCACAACCATGCATCCGCCAGTAGGGATCTCAACGATGGTGCCATCGATACAGACCTTCCTCCACCTCGCGTCCTCCTCGTGTGTTGTAATTCTAATCTCGTCAATGTCTTCATACCCAACTCCGTCTATCTGTTCTTCTTGGCTTTCGCCCTCCACTGTCGTCGTTTCCCAGCGCATCTCCACATGCTTACCCCCATCGTACGCCGCCATCATGATCTCCATCGTTTTCGCGCCATCCACGGGCCCAAAATGGACAAGGCGCAACTGTCCGTCTAGAGGTCGGCTAGCGGGCGAGATGCAAAACGTTTTCTCCAAATTGGATACAGGCGTCGCCAGTATGTAAGCATGCCGGTCTCGATCCAACCTCTCAGTGCTAGCAGTCTCCCCCCTTGATGAAGAACGGACGATCTTTACGGTGGCCCGGTACGCATGGCTTTCTTTGAGTAGCTCCTCAGCTACCATTTGGAACCGTTTTGCGCCGTGCTGCCGATATGATGGCGTATCGCTCTCCCATACCAACTGGCTATGGAAACCGTAGCTAGCAACCACAACGCCGTAGAGATGTGTTACATATCTTGTCTGCTCTTGTAGATTGGGAGTTGAATTTGCCGGGACGCTCTCCGTAGATGCGGATTCCGCCGTCTCTGAGTACGTGATTGTGCGCGAGCCATCTGGGAATACAGCCTTAAATGAGGGTAGCGGGGCAGCTTTCCCACGCAGCAAAGTGCGTAGTCCTTGAACGAGGTCTGAGGCTGCCGCAGGACCGTCCATATCCCTATGCAATGAGTGAAAGAGCGCGTTGCCAGTGCCGAGCGGCAGAACGGTGATGAGCGGTAGACTTCGAGGTTTTATACCCTCTTTAGATGGGACACTGTCACTATCTGTTGATGTGTAGCTGTTCAACAAGTCTACTATACCCCCATCACCACTGAGCAGCACGATCGTGTGCTCGACATTCTCCTCGCTACGGCTCCGGCTTGAAAGTTCGCGGGCAAACTTCTTGACGCTGTCCGCGTCCTGTGTAATGAGTAGATGATAGGAGCCCTGCTCAGCACCTCCCCGCTCCGGCTCATCCGAGGCGCTGAGACCAAATGCCTTGAGCAGCGGTGCAAGAACAGTATTGTAAAATTGCAGGCTAAGTCCGGTACCTGAATTTGTGGACACGAGGACATGTATCTGGCGCTGTGGGCTTGGTTGGAGATGCAGCGGCGGTTCGCTGATCACAAAGTTGACAAGAGAGCGTTCCAGAAACCCGTTTTCATCGTCACTCCTGCTAGCGAAAGAAGAGCGACGCAGAGTGAATGAGGGCTTCCCATCTTGTTCTCCTTGATTTAACGAGAGAATCTCATAGGCATCCTTTCCTTCGGGCTGTTTTAAGATGCAGATGATCTCTGCCCCTGAAATGGAGACTTTCGCGAAGTCTCGACCATCCCCAGGTTGGTCAGCTAGGTTATCTATCGGCATCCTAGTTGTTGGAAGTCTATAGGTTTTCTACAGCATAAGCCAGCTTAGGCGACCAGCTCAAAGACGGCTTTATCAGTTCGTGTAATCATGGGCGGGGTTATCCTTCAACGGCTGGGTGAATTGTACAACGGTAGCTTCGAAGGCGTGCTGATTGATCACGCAAAAGTGGGCCACTTTCTCCGTTGATGGGGTCAAAAGTGACCAACGTCAGCATTCTGATAATCTACCTACCGATATCTCTGGGATAGACCGAAAAGGATATAAATCTTTACATGCGCGCACCTATTCAACATATTTCAATAAAGTAGTCAGTGATTGGGTTAAACTCTTTTGCAAGAGATAGGGGTTATGAGTATCTAGGGGGTTTTCCGGTGATCTTGGTCTACATATGCGAAAGCTTCGCTTTTGCTCCTCGCTTTCGTTTGCTTTATCTTGCCCGTCTCATTTCACCTTACTTATTCATACGATAAGGCAAATATAGGTAGCTTAGTTGATCTGCCGCTCGGATGATTGTTTGTGTGGTGTCGGAGGCGCCGACTAACGAATCTCGGATATATAATGCAGTCCTAGCCTCTTGGGTCTCTGAGTGTGACATACTAGCTCTTTTCGTATTAACATCAGCAGCGCAATTCGACTGGATAAACTTCTTAATAGAGACCGAGGGTATAGCAGAGGAAAGATGATGTACCTGGACAACGACGAACCGGCTCTGTGTGACGCCTTCGAGACGGGGGCGTATGCTTGTTTCACAAGTTCATATTGCATCTCAGGATATAGACAAATCTGCTACTGATTAAAGTTGGGTCGGAACATCGCGAACTCTCGAGTAAGTTACCCATTTCGCCTTCGATAGCTCTCGTAGCTTTAATGGGATAATCTGGTGATAATTTGTAGGATATGGCAGGACGAAATATATTGTCCCAAAGGCGTCATCTATAAGTAGGGTGGGTATACACAAAGGAGATGCGACCAGATTAAGATAATGAGTATTACTAGCTAATAGTAGCAATCACGGTGAACGGAACCAACCATCCTTCTGAAGGAGCCTAAGAGGGGTAAGGGGTTGAGCTATACTCGAGAGGATTAGACTTGTATAGCCTCCTTGATACTCCAGTAGATTGTTGCAATTCGAATATGCTTTCAAGCCCTAGACTTCTAGCCCGTATTAAATTGGCTGATAGGTAAGAATTGTTCAGTACTTGCAACTTTTTACTTGGGGCATATAACGTATGTTCATGGTAAATCTGGATTGAAACGGGTCGGCATCAAGACCCTTAAGGCACGGCTGAGCACGAGCGGTAAATCACCCAACACGATGCGCGCAGTCAAGTCGAGACAGCCAGATCAATGCTTCTTGACTCCTATTCATGAGTGACCAGCTTCTGGGACTCTGTCTATATTCTGCATCAGGCATTGCACGAAACCAGTCAATCAATAATCGTGTAACTTGAAGCTAAACTATTCGAAACTCCTCGAGATTTCTGTCGGCCCAGAAGCCCTCGTCAAATGATTGCTTATGGAAGGTCCCAGACCTAATGTCACATTGGCTCACTAGAATGAAGCTATCACCTTGCTCAGACGGTCGAATAATGCTTGGCAGGGTCGCGCCCTTGAACACACAGACAATGTCATCAGGCATGAAGTCGACTTCGGCCCTAGAAACAGAGAGAATAGTGCCGTCTTCGAGTAGCACAAGGGAACAACGGATTTGATTCGCTATAGTGAACTCTTTACCGAAAGAATCCGTTGTTTTCGCCCTGACTCTCTGTGAAAGCCAAGCACCGTTTCGGTGAGAATGGCCTTTCAAGTTTGAGTAGGCTTTTCGTACTCCGTCCTTGCCGCCCTGCTTAAACATCACAAATGCTCCCCAAAAGAATTCGTCTAAAATCTCCTCCAGAGTGACATTCCTAATTTGCGATGCCAGCTTAAAGATTCGTCCTTCCACGTATCTAATACGATATTGCAGACCCGAGTTTGTACCAACAGTCAGGTACTTAGAGTCTATCCATTCGTCGACTGTATCACAGATGTGCTCCATGCGCGTGCCTTGTAAGTGAAGTATATGTTTATCCTGCGAGATACGTATAGTAGGATTGCAGCTTGCTTTCCCCCTGAGGCTTAGGTATCGGAAATCTGGAACCCATGAAGGTACTCCTTCGAGTTCGCGACGGTTAGTGAGAAGCAATCTGAGATCTCCGCTGTTCTGAAGTAGATATGCAGCATACTGCCAGTATATAATCTCAAAGGGTAGGCGGTAGTTCGGTTTTAGCTCAATGGGCAAGTGTTTCCCAACGATAAATGTCACAAGACCAAGCAACGCGTATAGCCGATCTCGTGGGTCCGTAGATTGAGCACCGTTGACGTATGAAAGTATCTCTAAGATATACTCGGCTAAACTCATCTGCAGCTGCTGTCCTTCACGTTCAAGACTTAATTTTAAACGCCATCGCTTTTCTAGTGAGTATAGAGCATGGATTCGTTGGTAGCCCTGTGCTAGGGCAATTAGCCGATGGTGGCGGGCAAGCATTTTTAGAAGTTGAATGAGTTTCTCCAAAGGGACACCGTGGCGACCGGCAAGGACGGTCGAGGGAACATCCAGACTACCCTCCTGGGCTGTCCATAGTCTCATGAACCATGGTCTCCGCAAAATCTCCGCTGAGGCTTGGAGCACGGCACCGTAAAATTCGCCGAATATGCCGCGGAGGACGGAATCTTCCTCGGAGGGATCGTCGGGGACCTCCCAATCTACCCATAGTGACCTTGCTTTCTCAAACAATAATTCAACCATGCTTTCTACAGCTAGATTCTCTTTTAAAAGAAAATCAGCTGGATTTACGGGTGGTGGAACTGCTCTCCTACTAAGCTTCTCTGGCTTGGCCAATGGCTTATTAGGCCCTAGCCAAATAATAACTTTGAGAGAGGCGCGGTATATATCCATCATGCGGGGAACCTGATATGCTTTTTCTTCCACATCCTCCTGGTTCAGACTGATTGCGTCGATCCAAAAATATTCATCTGGATATCCAATTTTCACAGGCGTCTCAGGTTGTTTTCTGAGTTGCTGTAGAACTTCGTAGAGATTTCGTGAAACCTTAAACGGTTGACCATCTAGGAGTATTTCTTTCATGTCGATTGCGTTACCCCAGACATAGGATAGAGCATAGAACATCAGCTCCTCCGTTAGTGGCATTTCGTGCAGAACACATTCCAAGACTCCTTCCCCCGGGAGGATATTAAGTAGTCGGATATCATTTTCAACAAGTCGTCGGTAGGGATACGCCGGCGCCCGGCAAAGACACGGTTGTACATATTCTTCCCACTCATCTATAGGTGAATCGGGTTGAGTTTCGTCAACTTGTGTCATTCCGAGCCGGTATTTGCCATGAGGTAAACTTGGGGGAAGGCGGATCTACTGGCTACGGCGCCTCCATGTACGTAAGGCTTCGAGGCTCCTGGGACAAAAGGAGCCCCCCACACCGAATGGCCTCACTCTATGTGGCTGGTCATACTGGTCGTATCATGGCCTGAAGGAGGCCACCACGGTGTCTGAATAAGCTCGGCCGGTAATAATCTAGGCTCCTGTCTGGGCCAAGGTTGTGGGTGCATTGATCGTCTAATGCACGACTACCAACAGAGTATACCCACTATTCCTGGATCCTTTGGTTGCTTTCCACTGCAAATATTAAGGCCGATTTCCGACCGGTGATGGAAGATTCGACACTACGAAACATAGCCAAAAAGGGATTGAGCATCTGGATATGCCAAGATATGGCATCTATGTTATTTCTTTTCTACCCTCGGTTAGCACTGGAGTGAGAAGCATGGTACATCGAACATCAGGTTGCGAACTTAAGAACCAAATGGACCAAAAGCTCTGTTGTGCTGGAAGTGGAATCAGAACTGATAACAAATATGCCAAAAAGAATGGATAGCTTGAAATACCCCTTTCCGTATTGTATTTTAGGCCCACTCGTTTTCGAATGTTTGCTTTAGTACTGGATCTATACCATAAGAACCGCCGTCTTTTGTTCTGTATAGTTGTATAATTTGCTACATCATTCACGCTTGAAGATTTATATGCGAGTGGCAGTAATTATGAGAGTGATAGAGGGGTTGCGTAGGGGCTAATTTTAGTCCAAGATATCATTTCCAGGGGTGCTTGTCCCCTGGAAGAGCACGATTATTCCTGTCCACACAATCTACCCCATGCCGCTGCCATGGTAGCAATGCCTACCGTGTAAGTAAACTATTAAATTCCAGGTACGTATGCTAAAACATGACGAAACTAAGATGAGTATTAATGTTTGGTGGTATACCACTTGCATTTTCTATACTAACGACTAGTTAATCTATCTAGGTTCTCCATCCAGCTCGCTGGCGCTATCTAAACTTACAAAAAGTCGGAACCTAAATATGCAAGCGTATGCTAACCTAAGCCTGCAGTCAGATAGACAGGCTGTTAAAGGTATACGCCTTGTCTTCATAACGTGTACTGAGCAATATCAGGTATATATCTACCTCGCCAAGATCTGATCCGATCATACGCATTTATTAGCCCATATTAAACTAAGTTGGCCGCTACCGAGTTCCCACCGATGACCAAACCCAACTCGCCCTACCCCGCCCTTATTGCAATTATCGATGTGTTCTGGAGGGGTTGTATGGGAAGTTTAAAGTGTCTATAGTCCTAGTTTATAGTAGTTCATAGTAGCCCACCCTAGAAGGGAATATACGCAATTTTGCATTAAAGAACAAGCACTATCGTTGTTTCGCCTCGACTTTCAGCTGTCTGAGCTGTATATAAAGACAGTCAGCTATACCACGCTCTTTCTATTCGCATTTTAAGCCATGGCAGGAAAGAAAGGTGGCGAAAATAGCAAGAAGGCAGCCGGCCAGGCTCGCAAGGCCGATGCTGCCGCTGCTAAGGCTGCTGCCGAAGATGCGAAAAAGGCCGCTGCTGAGGATGATACCTGGCGAAAGGGGGCGAAGAATAATGCTAAGAAGTATGTTATCGATTTTTTCAACCTATTGCTATGTATTTTGCCCGTCAGAACTGGGCTTAATGTTTTCTGGAGTATGATTTGTGCATCGATTGGGATGACGCTGATCTATAGCATAGAGAAGCAGAAGCTGCTAAGAAAGCCGAACAGATGCGAAAGAAGGCTGAAGTCGAAGCGCTGATGGCCGAAGACGACAAAAACACTCCCGGTCGAGCGACGCCCAAGAAAACCAAAACCGCGCCGAAAAAACCCAGCCGTGGCATCGGATCCGCATTGTCGCAGCTTTCGCTCGACGATGACAATAAGGAGAAGGCACTGTCTGGCTCCGGTATAGATAGTTCCCTAGACGTTTTCGACGTTATCGACGCCGCCAAGAACATCAAGCTCGAGCAGCACCCCGAAAGGAGATTCCAGGCAGCTTTTGCTGCCTTCAGGGAACGGAGGGAGAAAGAAATGAAGGAAGAGGGAGTCAAATTAAAGTATAGCCAGAGACTGGAGCGCATAAAGGACGAATTCAACAGCAGCCCCGAGAACCCATTTTTGCAAGCCCATGTTAATCACAATGCCACTAGGGAAGAGAGACAAGCGGCTTTACAAGCTGAGAAGGAAAGAAAAGAGGCTCATCTTGTGGAATAGGCGCTCAAACACGCCTCTTACTACTCGGAACACATACAACACTTTATTTAATGTTAACGTGTATGTAGTGCCAACTACAATATATCTATATATAGACTGGCTGGCCTCGATATCGGCCGATCCAAAGCGAATTGAGATTGTCCACTTCGTCAACTTCTTGGGATGGCAGGGGAGACAAGGATCCAGCTAACGGGCCCTTCTCTTCTCGCGATGGGATTCGCGATAGGAATGAGGGAGTTGAGCCCTGGTTCGTTCTTGAGCATAACATGACTACCTAGAACGCCATGCTACCCCCTTCAAATACCCGATAGGCCTAATGATAATGCTATGTATGCTATTCCATGACCACTATGGAAGCGTACGGTTAAAGAGCATAGAAACACTTTGCACTAGGTAGGCAATTTGCAAGGCAGATTTTTGACGGCGCACATAGCTGGTTAATAAGTGTACTCTGTGGAAGAGAAGACGTTTAGTTTAGGTAGGTCGCGTGATACAGTCTCGTGAGTTGCTACAGAAAAAAAGGTACCAGCAAACCGGGAGTTAGCGCGGGCGCAGGCAGGCTCGGCAACCCTCGGCTCGGGAGATTCATTTATAGTGGGCATGACGTTCGCGGCTTTTCCCTGGAATTGACTGGAGACCCCGGATCAGCGATTCTTTCCCTCCACACTTCTACACTCTCCATTTACCCGATACCCTTACATCTGTCTGCCGACCTCGAATCTTTGCCCGGGTGCCGTAAGCCCACCGTTTACTATTTACTTGTATGGACTTTTAGTGCGACCAATTCGTGATTGTTGCGTGCGAAACCCGGCGAGTCGGTGGCGCAGGAATGCCAGCGGCTCTGACGAACCATGCCTCGATCGTCGAGATGCCCGCCCAGCGAGAAGGGACTGGGACTCTCGCAGGCAAGGTGGACGGCGTGCTCAGGCGCACGAGCACTGCCATCACGGGCGCGACCGACCACAAGGATGTCGCCGAGGGGGGCCGGGTGGTCGAGGCGGCAGCGGGGCACGGGAAGAAGCCCAACAAGCACAGCGCTGACTATATGATGCGGTCCTTCGTGGCCGGCGGCGTGGCTGGGTGTGCGGTATGCAGTTCCTCTTAGCGTCGCCGTCTATATGAATGCTAATCTGCTTGCTACAGGCCAAGACAACCGTTGCGCCTCTCGACCGAGTCAAGATCCTCTTCCAGACAAGCAACCCCCAATTTGCGAAGTACTCGGGCTCATGGGCGGGCCTGGGCCGCGCATTGAGCGACATATACGCACATCATGGCATCGTGGGACTGTTCCGCGGCCATTCCGCCACGCTGCTCAAGATCTACCCCTACGCGGCCATCAAGTTCGTCGCATACGAGCAATACCGTGCTCTCATCATCGGCGCAAGACACCAGGAGACATGGCTCAGGCGGTTCTCCGCTGGTGCACTAGCCGGTGTGACATCCGTGCTCTTCACATACCCGTTGGAGGTCATCCGTGTGCGGTTGGCCTTCGAGACAGGCGTTCACAGCTCCTCGTTGGCCAACATCTGCAAGAAAATCTACCACGAACACCCGCTTCCCAAGCCACCTGTAGGCGCGACCCATTCGACCTCCGCTGCTGTGAGAGGTATCGCGGACGCGGCCACGACGACCGTCCAAGCCATAGCCCCGCGCTCGGGCATCATCAACTTCTACAGGGGCTTCTCCACCACTATGCTCGGCATGGTACCATATGCCGGCATGTCGTTCCTGACACACGACACAGTCGGCGATGTATTCCGGTCCTCTCTGCTTCGGAAACACGCGACTCTCCCTCAACCCCCCAACGCGCCGGCGGACAAGCCTGCGCCGCTCCGGGCGTGGGCCGAGCTGACCGCGGGCGGCATCTCGGGCGCCGTCTCCCAGACCATGTCGTACCCTCTCGAGGTCATCCGGCGACGCATGCAAGTCGCCGGCGCCGTCGGCGACGGACACCGCCTGCGGATAGCCGAGACGGCCGGCATAATATTTAGAGAGCGCGGCTTCTCTGGCTTCTTCGTCGGCCTGAGTATCGGATACCTCAAGATCATCCCCTTGGCCGCCGTTAGCTTCTACACGTACGAACGCACGAAGACACTATTAGGTATATAGATGGAACAGGTTTGGGGTTAGACACAAATGGAAGTAGGGGAGGTCTGTTATCTACTTTCGTGTGCTTCGCATTTTAGGGCGTTACTCGGCGTTGTCATCTGCTTGGGTCGAATTTTGATTTAGTTCGGAGATACCAGGGCGGCATCGCGTGGCGACTTGAAGAACACAACCCCCCCGTCGAGGGTTTCATGAGAATTTGGGGGAGGCATGTCACTTGCTAGATTTAGAGACTGGCATACAATACAATACAATACAGAACAAAGAATCGGCATAGATTATATATTGCAGCATTCGAGAACTTATCACTTCCAGCCATTGATGTTAAACTACCTGTAGCCGCGAACTTAGATACCGGTTTTTGTAACCCCGCTGGTGTGTTCACTCGTTTCGACTATCCTTCGATTGGTGAATATCCATTGGATTATGGGCCCATGGTTTATTAAGTTTGGTGAATTTGGAAATCTTGATTCAGAGCCGTAAACGACGCCGACTTGAAGTTACGCTTGTCTGATATACGCGTCGGTCATCCGTTACAATGACACACACGCCGACAACGACGTGGATGGTGACATCGAACAAGATATTCTACCGCTTTTCGCGCGTGGCTCATATGGAAAGTCTGTCCTAAGTAATATGTGGGAAAGAATATCGACTCTCGCGTGCCGGCCTCCGTGAACCTTCTTTTCTAGTTCCCTCTGGATAGAAAGCTCCGTGTTGAGAAAAGGAGAAGAGGGAGGGATGAAGGATGTGATTTGTGTCGCGAAACAAATGTCAGGGGAACGTCACGAATCGGAGAGAGCTAGACAAACAAAAATAATTATCACACCTCTTGTTCATGCTACTGGAAGTTGATCGACGAGGACTGCGGGTTTCGGAACCTTAGGTCTGATTCTACGCTATACGAGATTTTTGGTACGATACAATCAACAATACCGTGTTATTGTGTTTCTATAGTAACCTCAAATTTATATCAACCACACCAGAACACTACCGGTATAAGTACCAGGTTCGTTAAGGTTGAGGTTTGAGGTGACTATATTGCGACGATGGATTATCAACAAATAGTTGCACCGATAAGCTACGCCGGACCCTCATTCTCTGTAGCTCTTTCTCTTGCTCTCTGACATGCACCGACATAGGAATACGCTAATTCAAAATCGCCACTCCAGAACCCTCGTGCGCCGAGATAATGTCATTTTATGTTGCTCAAAGGGGATAAAAAATGTAACAATACATA
This sequence comes from Xylaria scruposa, assembly GCA_022385635.1. Taxonomy (NCBI): domain Eukaryota; kingdom Fungi; phylum Ascomycota; class Sordariomycetes; order Xylariales; family Xylariaceae; genus Xylaria; species Xylaria scruposa. The sequence continues at coordinate 1,123,901 of MU280181.1, forward strand.
GGAGCGTTAGTCTACTTTGATGGCACTATTCAGATGCATGGTTAGTAAATAATACCGTGACGCAAGAAGACATAAATGAAGATTGGACCGGGTGTGCAAGGAGGAAAGCTTACGCATATAGTTTCCGAATGAACACATAGACGGCCAAGAAGCCGACGGTCCCGGTCAATAGCCCATAAACGCAACAGGCCATGAAGCTATACACGAAGAACAACATTGAACTGATGAAGCCCGTAATGTGTAGCTTGAAGAAGTAGTACCAAATGCTGTAAATGAATACCCAGACGGCGCTGCCACCGCCAACAGCGAATGATTGCCACCACCAATGGTAGTTCTCAGAGCATAGTTGGACATAGATTGTGACGACCGTGACCTCGGCCACGGTGACGATGAGAATAAGAGACACGACGCTCAGGAAGCCAAAGACGTAGTAATAGCCACTTTTGTCCTGCCAGACGGACTGGAAGACGAACAGGAGCTCGATAAAAATGACAGTGAAGGGGACCAACCCAGCGAATAGGATTGACTGCAGACTCTTGATATACCAGGCTTGTTGCGGTACCTGTCGGGCGATGCTGGACGTTTTTGTCGGATTCTCCCAGGCAGGCGTGCGGGCGTGGCCGTACCAAGAGCCCAAATAGACAAGCGGTACTTGGATGCAGAGCCAGATGAGAGCAATTGCAAGTAGAGTTCCAAACGGGATAGCGGTGCTCGACGCCTGTGCCCAGACAAAGAGGTTCACTATGAAGACGAGCGCGAAAAGAAGCCCGGGAAAGAAACAGGCCGTGATCAGAGCATTCTTCCCGAAGTTAACACCGCCGAAACCCTTGTAGACCTTGGCGGAGAAATACCCCGAGGAAAGCCCAGCCAGCACGAAGAGGCCGAAACCAAAGCTGAGAAAGCCACCCCTGAAGCTAGGATTCAATATTCCAACAGCACTTAGAAAGATCAAGCCGAAAGCCATGAATAGCACCTGTGTCCCTGAACCAACCAGGGGCGCAAGCAAATGCCCGTATTGCGGCCGCCGGAAAACGTCACCATGCAATAACTTCCAACCGGTTACGTCCTCGAGAGCCTCATCTTCAGGTGTGTCGTCGAGCTGGTCATCAACCTCTTTGTCTTGGTCGAGTAGACGAGGTGTAGACTTCATTTTCCGGCCAGACTCTATAGAACCTTCCTTATAACCCTTGATCTCTGTTCGAATTGTCTTAGAAAGAATCATGACAACGATTCCGCTTAGCAACCCACAGATGATCAAGGAGTTAATGATTGCGAGCCAATGGATCCTCGAACCCTCTTCCTGATTTACAAAGTACAGATCCCAACGTCTATCCCACTCAATCGAATTATCTTCGCGGAAATATACCGAGTAGGAATAAGGAACGGTAATCGTTTCCTCATCGTCGCCTTCGTCTAAGCGATCGTAATGGTTGCTCGGATGCTGTTCCTGCATGGAGAGCTCCTCGGTCTTGTTTGGAGGCATGGCCAATTCGAAGTTATCCTCGATATCCTGCAGCTCAACCGGACAGCCGTTCTCGCGCTTGTTATTGGGACCAATGCTCTTGGTATAGACCTCGAACCCCACAACCACCTTAGCACCGGTCTCCCCAGGGCGGCCGGGCGCTGCTCGATAACGGATGACAATAGTATGATGATTGTTTAAAAAGTAACGCGGCTTGCCGGTGCTGGAATCATACTTGGTGAAGCCGAGCTTGAAGCCGGCGGCGTAGTACTTCCGGGACTTATCGACGGTGACAAAGCTGGTGGCACCAGGCAGATTGTCCACGATCCATTCCACGACGTAGCCGTCTTTGACCAACTCCTTGGCGCGCCTCAAGTCTCTCCTGGTTACCTGCTGATCGCATAGGAATCTGCACTCATTTTCGTGGCCGACGGTTAAGTCGATGTCGGATATCTTGATGCGGTCTCCGCGCAGCACTTCGCCGAGGTTAAGCGATATGCTCTGGCCACTTAACAGGCCCGAGGTGGTTCTACCGGCGGGAGGACAGACAAAAGGGAGATCGTAATAGGCATATTGGAGCTGGGTATTATCGGAATAAACCTTGTTTACCATTAAGGGGATGCGTTCGCCATCTTTATAGCTCTTGATAGACCAGCCTAGGCCACAGTGTCGTCAGGTGCCGCGTCCTCTTACGCTGGGAACGTGTACTTACCCGGGATGTAGAAGGCTTGCACTTGAAAGACAATGAGAGACAGCAATAGCCACACCCGACTGCTGCGTATTATTCCCACCATCTTGCTGCCACGTGCCTCTCGGTGCAGTAGTATTGTGCTATAGCATCAAAGAACTTGTACTTGTTCTAGAAGACTGGGGGTTCAAGTGCCATGCTTAACACAGCACGAGTTCCCGGTACGTCCCAGCGGTTGACACCAGGTGTTTGAGCGAGTCTTGGTCTGAGAAGACGCAAGCTGCCCCTTTCTTCCTCTGTTTTTAGGCCGATTTTAGGCTTTGAAGCTTTCTCTTTCTTGAGACACAGGCGGATCGAGGGTAGGACGAAGTCGAGATTCGGACTGCAAGATGACGGATGGCTATGCAGAGGAGTGTGTTCGACGTAATGCGTACATAATACCGTGACGCTACGTATACGTAGAAAGAGGCCGGTAGGGCTGGCGTTATGGCAGTCGGACACTGACTCTCACGTTCATGTAATTAATCTCGAGGGAGCCGAATGTGCTAGGGTCGTTGATTCAGGCACAATCCCGGCTTACACGTCGCGTCGAGGTACGGGGACGCAGGCGAGTCGCTGTTGAATCAGTCAATTGGGCCAAAAAAGGAAAGGAGAAGAGACGATTTCATTGAAGCTGGAATCGACGATATCGGCAATCGATCGTCCGCTCTCGTTTTGACAAGAATGTAGAGAAGGATAACTAGTTGCGACGACAATGACATCGATAGGGGTTCCTTTTAGCGTAACTCTCGAGGTGTTTAGCGGCAAACTTAAATCTGTATAGGTGGGACCGCCTAAGGTACCGACCCGGAGGAGAGCTATAGTTGGTATGTAATTCATGGTGTAAATGATACTCCATTGAGTCCAATCCTCTTTAGATTATAATCGAAATAACCTGGACGATCGTTACATGAATATTCCTACGTGAAGGGAGGAAAGAAAAAAGAAAAGAAGCAGTACAGGAACATTTACTTAAACTTTTCCCCGCAATTGATTACGGCACTCAGGCAAGTCAATGCCCGTAAGACAGGTAGTATTCTATGATTCCTAATATTCATCATGTCGTAATCTTCGCGACTAATACAATATGGGTATAACAACCTCCCTCCTCTCCTAACTTTCTAGGTATGCGATTAAAAAAGGAAAACAGACTCGGCTATGTACAGGTTTCGCATGCTTCTACGCATACTCTATAGTTGGATGATGTCCAACTCTGAAAAGTCGGGTGGCGCCCGTCCATAGACCACACGCGCCTTGCTATCCAGGGCCGTCCCTTCGTTCGATATCCAGATGTGCTCGCTCAATTCTCGCGTCCGCCTGATCTCGTCGTCGCTGATGCCTAGATCGTCACGCGGAATCCACAGAGTCGGCCGCCGCGCTCGCAGCGCCGAGTGCACGAAGGCTCGTCGGACGAGCACGTCTCGCTCCTCTGGCGTTAAATCTTCTATCTCGTCATGGAACCCACCATAAAGAGCCTCGCCTATGGCTCTCTGGGCTTCGAGGTCCTTCTGTTTGCGTTCGTCTCGGAACTTGGTCGCGTTTCTTATCCCTCTTTCTGCTTTTCCTACCGTCTGATCGTACGTGTTCTTGTACGTGTTCTTGCCGCTGCGTACGGCCCATGTCCCTGCTTGCACAATACCCTTGACAGGTTTGAATTGGGCGAGTCTATGGCCACGGTTTTCTTTCTCCTGAGAATCAGATGAACCATCTCTACGGTGATGAGATGGCAAGCCTTCTTTGTCAAATCCCTTCGCGTCATCTTCGTCATCCAATCCTAGGCGACGGTCCTGAGCACGCTGAAATGCTTCGTCGCGGAGCACTGCTTCGTCTTCGAATGTGATGGGAAGATACCGAAACATCGGCCCAAACGACATATTCAGTAGCAGCTGGTACAGGGCGGTGAGAATCGTAGCCACGATCATAATGATTGCCTGAGGCGTGCAAGCGTGAACCCCTTTCTCGTTTTCTTGGATGAAGAAGAGCCCGATAAGTGCAATTTCCATCACATATAGACCGGTGAATGTTTGGTTGAGAGCTCGCGGATAGAGTACGCCACCGGTGTCGATAGAAAGACGGTTGACATAGATCATGCTATACTTGTTTGCAACCCAGAGCAGGCTGAACGTAATGATCGCAAAGATGGAAATGATGGGTGCGATGACGGAATAGACGAGCGCAATGCAGGCGAAGTTGGTATAAACTGGAAAATAACTCCCCCATTTAACACTAGGCAGGGTCGTGTTCGTTGTCCACTTGTTCCGTGCCGTATTGTTGAAGATCCTCGAAATGATATACCAGTTGACAAGCGCTCCGATCTGCAAGAGAGTACCCGAGCTCACACTAAGTGCTTGAAGAATCATGTATGAGAAGAAGTAGTCTGCTGCCGAAGGGAGTCTTTTTGCTAACGTGTCAGTGATACCCGTTGGATTATTCAACACTCCCTCGAGAATAGCCACAACGCCAGATGCTAGTGACACGATAAGGAAGACCTGGACAAACAGAAAGGCAAAGTAGAACTGCTGAACGGTTTCAGTTTTCTGCGTTCCTGTCTTGGCACCCTTAAAACCAGCCAGGAAATCCATCACAACTGGAACCAACCAGAGCAAGAGAGCGAGCAAGAGGGCTGGCAAAACACCGGCGATGGCCGTAGCTGCCTTCCAAACAACGGGGTTCTTCGTAAGGAATCCTAACCAAGGGAACGTTTTAATCAAGCTATTAAGTTGAGAAATCGACCCTGTGAAAGCGACAGGAAACGCCCATAGAATGATCATCCCAGTCACAATAGCTACGGCCGCCGCGGTTCGTAGCCATTCCGACCACCAGCTTATTGCCATGTTGTCCCAAATCACGTCATTTGGTGATATCTCGACAACGCGAGGGGCCATGTGCTTGGGGACGTGGTGGATGACACTTTGACAGGCCATGTGCGCAGCAACTTGATGGTTGAACTGAATGAAAGCAGACTTCATGAGAGGATATCTTTCAGGATTTTCCTGGTCAACCTCGATCTCATGATTGAGGCGCGCCAGTTCTTTTCTACACCAGTAGATTGTGTCAACCTTTTTGTTCAAATATGGTAATCCTGGAAGCCAGCCTGGTGTAAACTCAAAATTGGCGAGTCGGTGAGTAGGTCGCTTAGACCTTTTAACCCATTTTTCCCATTCAGCTTTGTTGTCTTGATCCTCGTCGTTCTCGTCATTGTATGCCTTCGAGTACTCAACCGGTGCGATTTCGTCTCCGCCGACGAACGGAATCATGCCCTTGAGCGTCTGGCCTAATGGTTTCTTTTTTCCGAAGGGAAACTCGTTGTCTTCATACCCTTGTGGGACAGGTGATGCAAAGCCACCGGTTGGAGGTTTCCAAAACTCGTACCACTTGGCCTTCTCATTGTTGTACATCTCTTCGATATTCCCTAATTTACGAGTGGTATTTCCGAATTGCCGCATCTCGATACTTTCCTTGTTGAGCATCTCATCGTCTGAGACTACCGAGGTGTTTCTGGAGTGTTTCGGCTGTGTAGCTGAAGAGCCCATCACTCGATCCTCGGCTTCCGACATTTTACGACGCCCAGACCCCTGCGAAGAAGGCCTGGGGAGATCGTCATCGTCTGGTAGTCGTACATGCCGATCGCCTGACCTATGAGCTGCCGAACGGGCTTTTGGTGTTCCTATCGCCATAAAGCCATTGGTAGTCTCGATCTGACCGTCGATATCTTGTGTGATGTTCTTGGCACCTCCTAGAAGCCCATCAACGCCTCTACCAAAACCGCCTGTCACCTTAGAAAAGCCAGTCTTAACTCCCTTTAACGGGCCATTATGGTGTCCCTTTTGGTGCTCAATATCCTCTTCGGCTTCCTGAATATCATGGGGTATATCGTGCTGATCGCCGCTGCTGATACCTTCGCCTCCCTCGGCCTGTTGTTGTGCCACAGCATCTTCCTGTTTCTGACGCTCCATCTTCTCGCTCTTGGTCGGGCGGTGGGATTTTGATGCCTTGCGTGCTTCTTTTTCATCCTTCTCCCTTTTCTCTAATTGTTTCTTCTTCGCCATCCGGATCAATTCTGTCTGGGCCGCTTCCAACTGCTTATGGATTTCGTCTCTCCTTTTGATCTTGTCCAAGAGGTGTGTGAGGTCCCTTGTGAGCCACACATTTCGGATACCACCAGGAAATATATCAAACAACCCCCTGAGAGCCTCCTCGCTGAGCCACTTCTCGGGAATACCACTGACAAGTACTGTGGTCGCCGAAGCTCGTAATCGATGTTCGGCGGTGGTAAGCCAGTCTTGCCGCACTTTAATGTATACCCTTAATTCGGCAAATATGACGCCACAAACCCATACGATGACAAGTATAGCCAAGACAAGATGGGCCCAATATCTTCGATAATGCTCATCTTTCACATTGCCCCATGCTAGAGTGTCCAACCCGCTAATGGTGTTGCCCTGGTTGTCCGTGGCTTGGGATCCAGTCGTAGTGTTCGTACCATTCGTGGAGAAATCGTGACTCCTGCCATCCACATAGTTGATGGGTACGAGAATAGGTATGATGACAGTCGCCATAGGAATAAATATGATAAGCATGGTTTGCAAGTAGCGGAGAAAGAAATACGAGTCGAGGCCACACTTCTTGATGATTTCGCGATCCCGTAGCCGGAACAATGACGTAAGTAAGGCCCATGGATTACTTGGAGGTGGTTCAGTTCGTTCGCGTTCGGGCACGAGATATGTCTTCGGTTTGCTATCACGGAAAGCCTGTCAGTGCGGATACATTGGTGCATGTAGGTGGCCATGTTCTAAGCCGAACTTACAATATTCTGGCCAGCTTGTTCCGTAATAACAAGAAAACCCCAATTTGAACTCCGAAAATTACCAACGAGGTAGCCAGCGCGGTAACGAAACCCACAAGGCTGATCCCTTTGTCGTCGAGGGCCTTCGTAGTGTTGCCTATCATGGGCAGTAGATTAATAAAGAGGCCTCCCGAGTGTTTGTAGTGAGTGGTTGAGAAACATACCATCTGCGTCCGCCATGATGGAAAGCGCTGCTCAGTCAACCTGACTGAGGCTTACGACGATACGTTTAGTCCACCAAAATAGGAATAAAGAAGGAAAAGAGAAGAAGATATGAGGATTCTCCTACGTGACAAGGAACCCAAAACGCAACAATAGGTGATGCAAGAGAGGGGAGGGTGTAATAGGTAGATTAGGTATGAGTTAGGAACGTCGGAATTATAGATATTGTCTAGGGACGTCCAACCACATCGAACGTTAAGAAGAGAAACATGATTGAATGTTAGAATCTCCAGAATTCTAACAAACAATGTACGCAGACAGATTTGTGATCAGTTTAACTGAACCTGGCTGGTTACCTGGCAAGGGAAGGGTGTCCCCAGTCTTGAGCGATTCGCACGAGATTCGTTCACGACCACTCAAAACCTGGAAACGGGTGAAATCTAGCTCGATCGGTTCTAGCGCAAGCCACCGCACATGGGTGGCCTGCAGGTTGATGTCAGAGCTGCGTCCACAAAGAACCCCTGAAATGATCCAGATTGGCTCTGAGCTCCGCATCTATGGGTCCTGATTGGATATTAGCTCGCGCGCGTGTCGTTATGTGCTCGCCTATCATTCGTTCCCTCTGCCGTTATCCAGGAACAGCTGGATACCATTACTCTGGAACAGTTAAGAGAGGCATCCGTCTTAAGCGCCTTGAGCTGCGGGCCAACAACAATTTGACAATCTCTTGCGAAGGGAGAATTCATGAATACCTATATATATATATGTGAGGATGAAGATGCATTGGACTATATACGTGTGTACGGACTATATATGTGTGTACAGTAGTAGCACATACATACTTACATGCTTACGTACACCACTACCTATCATGTAGGTACCCAAGTACTATATTGACTCTACCAGATCTAGAAGGAGAAGTTCCTAGGAGACCTCATCGTGCATTACGGTAACCAAGGAGCTAGTGACAGTCTAGGATACATGCCAAGAGTAACATCATGGTATGATTTTCAAATTCAACCTCTTGCTTCATCAGAGGTATGTCTCGGTTCTTATCCGGCATGCGAGTACACAACTTGTGTGCTACCATTGTACCGCACAATCTCACCTGCACGCGCACTACATATTTACGTGGGCAATCTGGATCGATCGGATCTTGCAGATGAGGATAGATAGATTTGCGGTATATCCGAGATGCCGGTTCATACATGATTTCACCAACTACTGCGGCACCGTTTATGTGTATGTCGAATTCTACCTAGGCAAGAAACAAACATGAATACCAAAATGCGTCATCTAGTTATGTAGGTAGGTAGTCGATAGCCCTGTTTTGATCTAGCGCCCCGCAAAAGACAACGGCTTTCACATGACAACATACTTAATCTTAACCACCCATTATCTTTTCGCAATGGAGTCTAGCGCGTTGTTGTTCAAGAGCTCAGACGGCGCCATTGTCGTCATCGACATACCGCGCTCACTAGAGGAGGCACAGGTCTTACCCGGGCGCAACATAACACGGCGCATTGTCTCAGTCCCTCCGAGAGAGACACCATGGCAGGTTCCCGAGCCCAAAAGAGACACGGCGAAATACGTGTCGCCTTCCACGGCAGTTGCCGAGCTAATGACCCTGGAGAGCGTCAGAACTGCTCTCGAGGTAGTCGGAGATGCTTACGACGGGCCGTGGTGTTTGCCGCGGGTCACTCGTCAGCAGGCAGATGGGTTAGAATCGACTGGGATGGTTGAGTCCGACGCGGATGTCGATGCAACTTCACATAAGAGGAAGTACAAGCCATCGTCCCCCGTCTCAAAGGAAGACAAGGAAACCTCAACTGGGCCAGTCATTCCGGAACAGTCGTGCCACCTACTAGGGACCGTAGAATCTCAACGTGAGACGTTTCTTCGAGATGCTCCACAGTTCGATCTTATCGTGCTTGATCCACCATGGCCTAACCGGTCCGTGAAGAGGAAGTCAGACAGTTGTACGTGATTCTAAAGCCAATTGACATTCATTCGTCCTTGGTAGTGGTAGTCTTACGAAGATTATCTTTTTAACCCAACACCATAGCACAATTTCGCCTCTAAGATCGTGATCGTTGACTTTACGGTTATACAGACAATACTGTTTATGGCACAGAAGAAGCCAGGAATCTCCTTCTCCAGATCCCCGTAGCATCGCATCTCAAGCGCGACGGACTTGTGGCCATTTGGGTGACCAACAAGGCCTCCGTTACGGACCTGCTCACGGGGCCCGGCGGGATACTCGCACAGTGGGGCCTCGAGCCTGTCGGTGAATGGATTTGGCTGAAGATCACCAATGTTGGTGAGCCGATCCTCGACATTGAGTCGGCGTGGCGAAGGCCGTGGGAAAGACTACTGATTGCCAGAAAGATGGGCAGTCTTGTCTCATTACCCATGGGTACTAAAGTGATTTTGGGAGTGCCCGATGTTCATTCGAGAAAGCCAAATGTGAGAGGGCTCTTCGAGAATATCTTACCCAAGAATTATACTGGCCTGGAGGTCTTCGCTAGAAACCTCACGGCAGGCTGGTGGAGCTGGGGAAACGAAGTCTTACTGTTCCAGCAAGGACATCATTGGGTACCATTAGAAAACGAACAAGCTGACCGATTATGATACATTGTCGCTTTTGAGGCTTGCTCTATGTGGCTTCATTTCTCGTTTCCCTTGTATGATACAATGCCTATATGCAAGTGAATGCCCGTAATCGTACACATATTTCCAAGTGTCGACTGGCGTAGATGACATGTCTGTCGACTCCCTCCGCATGTTGCATCCGTAAAGGCAGTTCGTGCACACACCTTCTCAGCCGGATTTTTCGTATATTGGCTGTATAGCGTGCACACTCTAGCTCTTCTTCACGTCCCCCTTCTCAGAGAATTTCGGATCCAGTTCGCGCCTATTGGTCCATCCGCCCTCCTTCAGTAACCTCTCTGCTTCCTTTCTCAAGCTTTTCCGGTCCGAAGACTCCTTCCTCTCATCCCGCAAAGGCATTTGACCAGTTTTCCGGGCCTGAATAGCTATACGACGGTTGCTACGCTCTATATCTCTCGCCCTGATATCGGTGGACCCATTCCAGGGCTTGGTGTCAGTGGGCAAGCTGGGCCACACGAACGGCTGCGCGAGCTGCACTGTCATGGTCTTAACAGGTGGCGCGCGGAATTTGCGTCCGCTTATATGCGTCAGGATGTCGCGCCGTTGCCGTAGTTGCGATCGCACGGCTAGCACGGGTGTATTGTAGGCGTGGAATAGGTAATCTCGTATGTCGAATTTGTTGAACGTTAATGGTACTTTAAACGTCGCAAATGTGGGCGGCTGGTTCGGTCGCGGTGCCAGGAACGTGATAGAATGTGAGGGACTGTTGCCGAGTAGAAATCCAGCCGTCAGTCCAGTGTAGTCGTCGACTTCGGTGTCGACCTCTGTCGCTCTGTCGAATGTGATGGGGAACTGGGAACCTACAGGAAGATCTTTTTTGTCCCCGCCCGAAACGCCTTTGGCAACGCCCCTGCTGCTCCTGATGCTCCTGATGCCGCCGCCATCTTGCTTGAGTTGGGGTACGATTGGTTGTGCCGTCGATCGAGAGCCGCAATTTGTTGTTGAGAAGCTTCAACGAAATTCAGCTGAGATCAAGCCAAATAGGAACACCGGCAAATCGAAAATTCCGTATGGTGGGTCGTATCTTTGATGTACACAGTATCCATACTGTTTAAATTTGCAGTATCTACCAGCAATGAAGAATTGCAAATCACTAGCTACACATTAGGATAATATTAATGCTTTTTTTTTATTGTTTCCCCGGCAGGTATCCTACTTGACCTTACCAGGTGAATCCGAGCAGAGGTTTATCTATTTCTACACAACATGGTGCTTGCTTCGCCCATGTATATCGCCCATGTATACTATCTATAATCTAGACGTCAAGACCATCAACAACGATGCCCTTGATCCACTCATGCTGCATGAGACGAGCCACTTCGTTAGCAGCATTGTCATCCACAAGAATGCTGACCAGATACAGAGACGCATCTAGGCCAGCACACACTCCCCCACTCGTGATTACCCGAAGGCCACCTAGACGCATTGCAGCGCGACGGGCAATCGACTCGCGGCGCGCGTTGGAACCCTGAAAGGAGATGCTTCCCTTGCTAAATAGACAAAACGTCAGTTCACAAAGACCATGATAGATGCAAGTGTTCGAACGTACCGCGCGTTGGAAGGGCGTCTATCATTGTCAGACTTGCGACGAATATAGGGGTTCTCATCCTCATCGCCGAGGTCGAAGCGGAGGTTGTTGACTACATATCGGGCATCTTCAACAACATCGGTTCTCTCTTGTAGGTCACGCTGAGCAGCGTTACTGCAGAGAATCTCAAACTTTGTCATATAGTCAGGATGAGTGGTCGCCGATAGGCCAGAGAGGATGCCTTGTTCAGCCAGGAAGAGTGACCCAGTACAGATCGACATGAGCGTACGCTCACGGGACGAATCCTTCTTTTGGAGCTCAGCGAATGCTGAGATAATGGAAAGAGGCTCTGTTTTCCCCTTCAGAACGCCATCAGAGTTGCCTCCGACAACAATTAGAACATCAAAGTCACTGAGACGCTCGTAGGCTTCCTTGTAAGTAATCTGGGAACCAATCACAACTCCTTGCTCAGACATGACCTTGGGTTCGGGGCCAACGATCGTGCACTCGAAGGCTTTGGTACCTGAAAACAAAGCCATTAGTTCTTTGGACATATCATAGGAAAGAATGCAGGATGTGCTTAGGCGGGTGGCGCATACTCTCGTCATTCTTGTCATGGAGGGCAGAAGTGAGGGCTTCTAGGGGGGCAGCAAAGTCCGTTATGTTGAACTTGTCTTGAAGAGCAAAGAGCACCTCAATGGGCTCGTTGGTTTCAGCTTTGTTTGCCATAGTTGGAGGTGATCAATATGGCAAAGGGGGCGTGGTGGTGATTAGGTGTATCAGAAAAATAGTAGAAATAGCGTTCAAGTGTAGACGAGCGGAACAAGACAATTGATTTAGTGTCTAGTTGCTTTCGGTCTCCAATTGTTCTGTTCACTTCACTTTGGAGATTTGTTGTGGTGGGAGGAGGAATAACAAGTAGAGGAAGGAAGGAAGAAAGGGAAAGGAGAGGTGAAATCGAGAGAGAAATCGCGGGGATGTAATGTTTGGAGGATAGAGGGGTAGGTAAGTAAGCTGGCTGTCCCTCAGGAGTCGAGGGGTTTGAAAGAGACAGCTTGTCTCGTGCGCTTGACGACATTCCCCTCAAGCCTCGAGCCCCTTCTTCTGGTAGGTAGCTTTGATACAAAAGGTACATCGACAACAGGGGCGGGGAGGTTACGTAGGGTGTATCGAATCAATTGGCTACCCGCTTAAGGGACCCACAGACGAATGCCCCCTCCCCCGGATTTCGTAGAGCAATTGTGGGGCTCTACCATTGATCAGCCTATTCTGTGGACCTCCTTGATCACATTATCACGGTAGAAGTGCACAGTGCAACTGATTGTGGAATTGGAGAATTCAGAGGGGATTGAATTTTCTTGAAGAAGACAGTAGGATTCGCAGTAAATCATCTACATTGATGTCTTAATGCATCGTACTATCATGTAGTTGGATAGATGTGTTGCAGGAGTTTTGTACTGTGTACAAGTCTAGCTCTGCACAGTGCTTCAGACCGAGTGGGACACCCAATACCCCACCACCAGAAGCTCCAAGCAAATCTCCACCTAAGACTGACGACAGTCGGCCTCTCCTGATGATGGGCCGATATCGTTCATCAACACATGAAGCCACTGCGTGTATTAGTGCTCTTACAGTACCATATCGCATAGTACGAGTCGGGCTGTTCTATGGGGCGCTTGCATTGACAAAGCTCTACGCTACCTACCAGTCCACCAGTCCACCAAAATCACCAACGTCCATGTCCATGTCCATGTCCATGACAACCCCACTTGTCACCACGGTCGAGAACAACGCGATATGTCGACAGCTCCGTATGTCCAGCCTCCCTTCCTTAGACCGTACGAGCCGAGTTCCGCTCGCTATCAACTCGCCAGTAGGCTATCTGAGGGCTACATCTCATTCGGATGAGTCTGCTAACAAGTCATGCTTCCTTAGGACGCCTAAGGAGCTTGTGAGAGCTGTCTGCACCTTTGCGCGAGCTCCCTCCCTCCCGCTCCCCGACGACATCGTCCGAATCATCGAGACTTTCTTATATGAACACGCTGAGAAATGGGACGAGAATACTGCCGACAAAGTTCACGACGAGCTGTTGTCAATATTCAGGCATGACATCGCACATGATCCTTCGCGTTATGCCGCCTTTGTTGCTCTTCTCCGTCACTTACGTCCCTTGATCGGCCAGCCTGCAAAGATCCTGCAATGGATCGAACTTCTTTTGCCCGTGCTTGGCCACTTAAGCCGGGAAAAGGATTTAGCTTCTGAGACCCAGAGGATCGTGCTTGACATCCTTACGGAAGGAGATGGCAAAGATACGAGCCCGTTCGCCCGTGATGCAGCAACTCCCGTCGCAGAGAAGATGATCTTTCTCTGGTTCCAGGAGGCCGAGTTGACCCGACAGAGTCCCGATGCGCTTCAGGATTTCAAAGAGAGGCATCTGAGGGAAACATTGCTACTATACGGAAAGAAGCGTCCCAAGGTTAGTTTTCGGCTTCCATCCGAGAGAGTAACATGCTCTGATTGCTACAAAATAGGATTTCATGGCTGTTATCGATCAGTTCGTCTGCAAGGCATCACACCGCGCAAGGTCTCTATTGCTGCTGTCCTCTTTCGTGCAGAGTCAGCCACCGCATCTCCATCTTATTTTAGAGACGCCACTTTTTGGCAATTTGTTGACCTGCCTCCAAAGGGATACTTCGACGACAACCATCTCCCTAGCCCTCACGGTACTGACTATGGTTCTGCCGCATGCACCTAGCTCAGTGGTTCCACATTTGCCCACGCTTTTTAATATATATGCGAGGTTGCTCTTTTGGGAACGAGAGTTGTCGATTCACGTCACTGCTGAAGACAGCACAGAAAGATCGATATCCAGTTCCCCTAATTGGGAGATATCTTCATTTTCGTCAGATGTTGATGATACTACCATCTCGCAACTCCTGAACTATTTCACAATCCTATATGGGCTGTACCCCATCAATTTTATGGACTATATCAGGAAACCACAAAGATATTTGAGGCATGCTGAGGTATCAGATGCAGATGTTGAAGTGCAACCAACTGAGATTCGTCATGCATCAGAGCGATTTCGCCAGTGCCATCTACTGCACGAGAACTTCTATACGTTAACAATAGACTCAGAAAAGACTGATTTCGGTCGATGGATCAAGAGTGACCCTGCCGAGGTGGTAGCTGATTGCCTGGCGCTTCGTCAGTCGCCAGATGAGTTACCGAGCACTTTGACCCTCGATTTAGCCCAAATGTTAAGTTCAGACGGTGAGGGGTGGGATAAAGAGGACAAAGAGCCTGCCCTTCTCAGTAGCTCGACCAACATCGAGACATCTGGGTTGGGGGATATTCGTCGCAGCTCAGGCTCTTCACTTTCACCAGCTGGAAGCGGCAGTCGAAACGACGCAACCTTAGTCCGCAATCCCTCTCAAAGTAGCCATCGATCAAACCGAGACTCGTCAAGCACAAGGCTATCTGAGAACGACAACGACGGCTTGAGCCCTGCGCGACACCTTGCCACATCAAGCTCCCAAACCCAACTGCAAGATCTTATGAATTCCAATAAGGTGGTCAAATCAAGTTTGCACCAATCTTTGACTAATGATAGTGTGCCCTCACTATTGTTGAGTCATCGTGAGTCCATTCCAGAAAAAGCATCACCTCAACCGCATTCCGACCCGCCTAGCTCTAATATGCAGTTGCCTGATACTATGGTCAACCAAAAGGAAACAAAACTGCTTCGTTATATCTACCTCTTGTATAATGATCTCGTGTTTGAGCGGTTCCTAAAACAACAACATCTTACACACATTGGCGGGTTGCGGAGACAGCACGTCCGTGAAGCAGCTACTGAGGCTGAGACCCAAAATATCATTACTGCAAACAAACATCTCAAACAACGACTAGAAGAAGCCAAGAAAGCTGAAACTCAAGCAAAGACCGAGGCAGAGAAGAGTCGTACATTGGCGAAGAAATGGGAAGCTGACTTATTCAACAAATTGAAGGCACTACGCGAAGAACAAAAGAAATGGAACGCCGAAAGAACAACTCTGCAGGTTGAATTGAAAGCTGTGAAAGATGAGGCCGAGGCATTGCGAACACTACTATGCGAGGTCGAAGTGAGGGAGTCGAGGCTGAAGCAGAACATTCAGTCAGCCGATATCAACTTTGGCGAGTTAGAGAGATTAAGGAGTGAGGTTGCAGAACTGACAAAATCAGAGCGAAACTACCAAGCCGATGAGGCGGGACGCCAAGCAGCCATGACGCAGGCAGCCCAAGCAGACAGTCGTGCACAAGCAGCGGAACTAAGATTAGCCGCTCGCGAGTCTGATTTCAAGCAAATTCAAACTCAATATCAATCTCAGATTACAGAACTCGACTCCAAACTACAAGAGGCCCTTGTATCAGGCGGAGAGCGCAACACTGAGAGCCTCAAATCCCAATTAAACGCAGCGCTGGAAGCCAGCCGAGCTACACATACCGAGATAAGGAATCGCATGCAAGAGCTTTCACGGAAAAATACCGAATTACAAACGAAGATTTTCAATCTAGAGAGCCAAATCCCAACCACGCCCAAGCCATCAGTGCCTCCATTAGTAGATACTGAAGACGACTTTTCGTCGGGCTCAAGTAGCCCACCAGGTCCCAAGAACCGACGACGCCAGAGCTCTTCGGGTCCCGGACTCTTTAAAGCTACATCGTACAACGCCACACCGCCATTAGAACCATTAACGCCAGCCGAGGGCATTACCAGCCCAACGCCTGAGCGTCATTTCGGTAGAGGTAAGAATACAAGCGCGCTTCTGGGTTTACAGTTCAAAGCAGTTTCTGACTAAATCAGTTGGCTCACAGAATTCCCGGAAAGATAAAGAGAAGGAAGAAAAGGAAAGAAAGAAGCCAACAGGCCTCCGTGGTATTCGCGGATTCGTATAGCGCTACACTTTTTTCCGCCACTATAACGAAGTTGAGAGGCGCGAATGCGCAGCATCTTATGAAAGAAGTCATATTTTAGTGTGCTGTATTCTTAAACATGAACTCATCTGGAAGATATAATAACCCGTGAAAAGCAGACAATGCTTGTGTAGCCAGAGACTTGTCCTAAATGATCTTGGCTAGCACTAACAACTCTAATTTCAATGCTTTCAACATATGGCGGACGCGAAGGCAATGTCGACGCGGATCAGAAATAATGTAGATATGGTGGGTACTTTGGCAAACGTGGTCAACACCATTGACGAGACGGTGAGACACAAAGATTGCGCGGAAGTAAGCTACAACATACTCAGTCTCAAGTCACTCCTACTATATACAGGCAACTCATGATGAACCTGACAACCCGTAGACACAACAGTTTAGACCTGGACGGTGGAACCAATAGGACCGAAGCGAATGTTAGACCAGATGACCTTGCTAAAACACTATTAGTTTCATAATATAAGAACATGAAGACGGAAGGCCATTAGCTTACGCGTTGGGGATGTTGGCTTCGACGTCAGAGGGAACTCCAGAGTCCTGAGAGCAGTCGCCACGGTCGCCGCCGGGGGTGCCGGCTTTCTCGGGTGGGTAGCTGGAGTCGAGCCAGAGCATGTTGGCGTAGTGCTGTGATGGGGGCTTCATGTCAGTATTTTTCATGGAGATTGTAGGGCGAGAGTGCGTCTTACGTCGTCCCAAATTGACATGACGAGGACCATGGGCTTGCTGAGGGCCTCGTTGGTGGATGAGAAACCTCCGACCTCGTTGAAGCGGTCACGGTCGCCCAAGACCTTGAACTGAGCCTCGCAGTACTCGGGGGTGATGGTGCTCGAGCTGGGCATGCCGTCAAAGGTGGAACCAGGGATCGTGATCTTCTTGCCGTTCTGGACGAAGAATTGAGTGTAGGCATTCTCCTTGAACTGGGTGACAACGCTATGCGGGGATGAACGGGTCAGCTTCAAGAGATGGTCGAATTGGAGTGGAAATATCTTTTTGCGCTTACGTGAATTTCTTGCTGGTGTCGAGCGTCTTGCCCTTGCCGTAGAAGTCAGTGTTACCCATGCGGTAGGGGTTGTAATCGCAGCCGTTGGGGTCGCAGTCGCCGGCGAAGCGGTCGTCGGAGTATGTACCGCCGCAGCCGTCGTTCTCGCAGACGTGGTACGCGTTGTTTTCGCAAGGGTGAGGAGTGAAGGCAAAGGAGTGGGAATTTGACTCCCTGATAATCGTGTCAATAACTTTGTAAGTACTGATACTGTGCATTTCATTATCTTACCAGATATCAATCTCAGCACAGCATCCACCGTACGGGCCAACACCGGCGTTCTTGTCGTTGGTGGAAGGCTTCCATCCCTCAATGTTGGCCTTAAGGTTCTGTGTTAGCATCCGCGTCGAGAGTCGTATTTCTGTTGCTTAGCGAGAACACGTGTACTCACCTTGCCACCAACAAACTTCAGATCTCTAGCACACTGGGCATCGCAGTAGCCAGTGCCGTACTTCGCACCAGCCTTGTTAGTTGAGTAGCTCTTCATGCCTCCGTCCTCTTCCATGGCGACGAAGTACAGAGCAGCGTTCAGGCCGCAGTCGACGGTGGATAGGTCAACATCAAAGGTGAACTCGTTGTTCATGAGAGTGAAGGTCTGGTACTTGCTGGCGCCGTTCATGAGGTAGAAACGGGAGCCAATGTTAGTGCCGTATTCGTGCTTCGTGACGAACCCGAGGGTCAGGGCGTCACCGCTCGTGGAGGCGCCGTATGTCTTGCTGTACTCGGCTCCTTCAAGGGCGCACTTGCTGGCACAATCAGTAGCGCTGCTGCACTGCGAAGTCCACTCGTTGCCATCATAGCAGTTCGTGGTCCCAGAGGTCGAATGGAGCCAACGCCAGTTAGCATCGATGGTGACCTCGGCGTTGACCGTGGTGCAACTACCACCGCTCGAACACTTCTTCCAGCTCAGCTTGGGGTGAGTCTCGCTTTGCTGTGTGCCGGCTTGCTGGGCTGAAGCGGCGCCCGCAAGGGCTGCTATGACGAGGGACAACATCTTGGAGAGATGACTACGGAAAGAGATGGTTTAGGTCTAAGTTGCGATGGTTCCAAGAGGTGTATTTTCAGCTCCATCTCTGGGGACCTCACAGATCTTATAGTAACCCCTAGAATGTTTGGCGGCGATGGATCTCTTGATCTCGATTTACCGCTCTCCGCGCCTGTCTTGTTTAGGACATATTGCGGTGCATAATAATATGAAAGAATCGCGGTATACGGAAGCGTAATATTCTGAAATAGATTAGATGTCACTATCACGCTGTCCAGTCCCGACGGGTATTGTCACCCTACTCCGGCGATGTAACGAAAAACCTCATGCTAAGGGAATCTACCACGAGGCATGGCCGGTAGGGTACAGTACTGCTGCCGTATCAACTCTAGCTAAAAACTGCAAAGACACTCGATATGTTGCATTAGTCATGGAAGTGGCAATCTCTATAGCCGGCCCGATTTGCGGCGGTCATTTGAACATATGCCTCTAGGAGACGCAGAAGTAAATGGGTTTTGAGACGTTCATCTTCCGGTCCAATGAAGCTTCAACGCAACCGCGCAGCCATGTTCGTGGGGTAGACGATCCCCTGTTGCCAAGTGAGGCGGTATGCGAAACTGATAAACTGCCCTTGGATGGATGTAGAGGGATAGGGCCTGCTTGGTGGAGGAAAGATGGCTCTACGGACCGCCCTATCCACTTGTACGGAGAGTATTCTGCCGAAGGTAGTCGTTGGGGTGGACTCTGGTGAGAACGGAGTGTGGCGCAGATCACAGAGATCTTCGCGGGCGATCACCACAAACACGGCCAAGAATGGGTCCTTTGGGAGTTAAGCGAGACCGAAAGGTACGGCTCCTCGCCGTGAATAGATCCACTCGGATGCGGATGTGAAAATGCATGTCTACGAGATATCGTAAATAAGGCACGAACGAGACGTATACGGAAGGCAGTAGAGAAATGGTGTGCTTTTGACGCGCTGGAAAAGAGCTAAAGTTACGCCATTGAAACATCGAGCACGCGTTGTAAGATGGGATGTCAGCCACAATGTCATCCTCCTCGAAGCTGGTGTAACTTTGCCTCCCGGTCCTGTTGGACGGAGGCCCCGTGATCTTTCGTTGGACTCTGACAACTACCGGTTAAGGTGGCGATGCTGGACATGGAGACCTGGAACATGCCATCGACATATTATCCAGCAGTGCCAAGCTACCACACTTTTACATCGTGATACTACCCTGTCCCAATAAGAACATAAACTATGCCCCCGATTTAGCCAATTGCCTGGTTAGAACCAGCGCATTTCATAAAAACTGGTGGTCTAGAGTACCGTCGATGCGTCCGGGCCCCAGCCTTCCAAGATTTCTGGTATAAGTCATTTAAGAAATGGAATGAGACAATCCGTTCAAACCACTCAAGTGTGACCAAACACCAGCAAACATTCTTCGTAACTTCGTCCAACACTGATACTATCGTGGGCTAGTTTATTCCTCCTCCAATCGGGTTCGTTCGGGCAGCTATAATCCATCGACTAGGAAGGCAGCACGCGGTTAAGAGATTGATGAGCCAGTAATCCTTGCCCGTCCTAAGTAGATATATCAGGGGGCAAATGGAGAAGAAGAAGAAAGATATGTGAGGAAGCATGTTGGGATCAGACCTGTGAGGGCCACGACTGAAAGCTCCAGTTACGGCGGACGACGAGCCCTGGCCACTCAAGCTTAGGTCTAAAGAGATGTTAGTGTGTTTTGGTCTTATTACTCGAACTGATGTCGGCATATCCTACATCGGGGAATCTAAGTGATACGAAAGTTGAGTGCGCTGTAATACCGTGTCGCTAGACTTGTACTTGTATACGCATCGGCGGTGATGGTGTGCTGCTCCTCACTTAAGAGAGCGTTACAGATAATAAAGAGTGTTTAAGAAACACGTTGAGTAGTTCTCAATTTTGAGCCACTCCAGGATATCCAGAATCTCCTTCGTCATATTAAGAGTTTGTTAGACTATACACGTGTCTAGCGGGCAGGTGACAGCGGTCTAGTTGCCAAAATATTGCTCGGCCAATCCTCAGGCAGCGCCGGTGATGCTGAGTACTCGTGTATCCTAATAGATGGCGGCTAGATAAATAGAAGCTACAGACTTGATGTGTTATTAAATCACACTGATCAGAGAACCTGTTGAACCGCTCGATATTTTATGATGGAAGCTGAATCAGCATGCTACAAACACATCGTGTCACAGGGGCTCATCCAAAGTACTAGGACTGTATTGCATATCAGGAGTCACTAGTCGGGGCCGCTGGTATCATGTGACATATTCAGCTACCCGTGTTCTTGTGTTTGCCCGATCGCGAGAACAGGCAATACGGGGCTAAACTAGCAAGACCAAGCGAGTTTTCGTATATTTAAACCTAGATCGCCTCCAGGACTAAAAGGGAGGACTGGACTGAGTATCTTTTCAAGCCTTAGACTTATAGCCCTTGCACATAGGGTCCTGAAAGTAACTGCATTCCTATTTGCAGGTCAAAGCCCAATAATCAGATATCTGGTTAAGATTACCTCTCTCAATAGCGGGATATATGATTTGTCTCAATACTTATCATAATGTCCCCTGTATGCACTTGAATATCCTTACTTAAATTCTCCATTCGATTAGGATGGCTAGTAGTCCTTGGTACATGCTTAATTGATCCCATTCGTACCTAGTCATGTCTCTCTAAACAATGATCCTCGTTTATCTGAGCAGTGCCCTAGCAGCCTATCAATGACTTCATCATGTTTCGCATCTAAAGGAGGCTCGCCATGTTCTTTTCTGAAGGAATGAAGCGACGTGAGGGTGGGGGTATTAGTATTGTTGGTGTTCGGCTGGGAAGCTTGTGTCGAAGTATGGAAACCTTAAAATGATATGAGT
The DNA here is from genome assembly GCA_022385635.1 of Xylaria scruposa. Taxonomy (NCBI): domain Eukaryota; kingdom Fungi; phylum Ascomycota; class Sordariomycetes; order Xylariales; family Xylariaceae; genus Xylaria; species Xylaria scruposa. Next base: position 1,145,201 of record MU280181.1, read on the forward strand.
CATATTTTATTTGAATATATTGGAAGCCCTCCGTTACTTCTCCGTTCTCTTCTTGATTTCATCTAGTAGATTATACAATACGGGACCGAAAGTCTTCCAAATGCCTCGACTACGGGCAGTATCTAGGCGAGTACTAAATTCCCCGTCGAGATTAATCTCGAGTCGAGTGTTACCGCCTGAATTATCACCATCGGAATTATTGCGGCATTCCGCAACACGATTTCACTTGATTACCAGATCCTTTTTATTTTTCTCGGGCTTGTCTATTCCGTATATGGGCATTGAGTACATAAAAGTGGCACAAGATAAGAAGGCTCAGCGACAGAGGGAACTTCTTCAGCTAGAACAACACCAAGGAGTCATCGAGCTCAAGCAACGAACTCTCGAGCTAAAGAAGCCAGCCCTCTAGCTTCGTATGAAACAGCAGCAGCAGTAAACCCAGGTCAGCATTCTTAGTAGAAACTTGAAAAACTTGCTAATATATTATTTAGTAATGATTGGGGCGAGGTCAAAACAGGGATTAAATATATCAAATTGTACTAAAGGCACTGATTGCCGTAAACTAAACTCCTTGTCCCATACGCCTCTACCTAAACTAGCAATAGTTCGTCAAATTTGAGAACTCCCTGCCTCAACAGGCGAATTCCAGCTTTCCGGGGGTATTCTCAACAACAATTCTAAGATGCCCAACTGACCAACATTCCAAAATATCGTGGGGGTAAGCGAGAAAACATCCAACGCATCGATATGCTAGGAAACTCATTAAACGTATCGCATCTCCAAGCGACTGCCACTATAGCCCGACATCCTCAGAAGGCAAAGCTTGTTCCTCAAAATCCGTCATCATCCGCCGCTAGATTTTCCCACTTCTTTGGTGGTAGCTTGCGAACTTTCTTGGTCGGGCTCCCATTGCTCACTCTCAGCTGTTCCAGCTTTCCCCCAAGGCTGGCGACATCACCCTTCATACTCGGCAAATCACCCCTCTCTTGGAGGGGCGCTCGTTTACTTGGGGTTCTGCTCGACAACTCGCGCTTCAAGATAGCCACCTCTCGCCTCAGTCTCTCGTTTTCTTGTTCAAGATTCTCGATCAGAACGTTCTCCTTATCTTCGTTCTCCAGATCATCTTCGTCGCTTGGCGCCGTCACGGAAACGCCAACACTGCGGGCGAGCACTTCCACCTTGCGGTCCCAGTGTTCTTCGCCTCGCTCCTGCTCGAGCGAGAGCGAGGCCTTCCAACGATTCATCTCCATCGTCAGTCGCTGTTCGAAATCAGAGTAGCACTCCTCGCGAACCTCCTGCTCAAAATCCATAAACCGATCCTCCATGGTCATGAGATGCGCTTCGGCGGTCATCCGAGCCTCGGTTTCACGAGCGAGCTCTTCGTTCAGCTGGTCGATCATCTCTGCCATCCGCGCAATCTCAAGCGCGGCAATTTCCATTGTGCCGCGTTCCGTGTCTTGAATAGGCGAGAAAGTCCGACTAATTGTGGGAGATGGGTGGAAAAACGGTCGGCGTTGTGAAAGTGGTGAGCTGAGGGGTGGGCTACTAGATATGGGGCTGGGCTCTGGTTGTTGAAAATGGCTATTGGCATTGCCGTTAGCCAAGATCGTGGAAGTTATCGAAGGAATACGCGGCACTGTGACCTCGCGTGCTAATGCGCTGTATCGTAGGATTTGGGATGTCGCATTGAAGTCGCCGAATGGATCGGCGGTAACGATCATGACACCATTTTGTGGTGCGCGCCGGCGGGAGGCCGAGTGTGAAGCTGCACTTGAAGGAAAGGAGTTCGTGAACAGCAGTTCAGTCAGTTTGCACTGTCGGAATAGTCTGAGGTTTGGCTGTGGTAATGGGTTAGCCCCTGATCCTGACCTGACTGGTATATGACTTACCTTTGCGTTGTTGTTGAGATCAGTCTGCATTTGCAGGCATTGCCCAAGATACATCAAACTTTCGTTGATCTTGCCTCCCTCCACCAGTGTTGCGCCCTGTGTTTTAGCATCTCTTGCGCGCTCACTACCTGCCAAGTCAACTATGCTCAAAGTACTAGTGGTCCAAGGGCCATTAACCCGACCACGCCGCCTCTTCTTGATCTCGATACAGAAAAAGCCATGGCTTCGAGATGAGACACTATTGCTTCCGGTCCCGGCTACTCTTCTCTCATGGAGTCCTGCTTCAAGCACCATCAGAGCTTCCTGGAGGCTGCTGCACATAATTTTTCGCAGGCCAGCAACAACTTTGTGGTCAGGAGACGTTTCAGTGCATTTAAACAAGAGCGCCCTTCGGCGGTACTCCTTTGTCGTATTGAGCTTGGTTGGTGGCGTGAGTAGATCGAAAATTCTGTCGTTATATACCTCATACATGGAGATAACGACGGTGTATTCTGCAGACGGGTCGCAAGAGGCTGTGACTGAGCTTATATCTGGTATTTGTGGCAATGCAGAGGGACGCTGTAACCGACGTCTCGGGGTTGGCTGCGCAATATGATCGCCCTTCAAATATAATTTAGTCGCTTCCTTAGTTTTTGCGGCAGGCGTAAGAGTCGTGCAGTGTTTCTTGGAGGGAGAGAACTGGGCCAACTTTGACCTTGGCGACGCAACTAACGTCTGGGGGGGCATTCTACCCTTTGCGCTCTGGCTTAGAGCGGCGGTGTGCGATAGGCCATCTTTGCGTGGAAGTCCAGGAGACCGGGGGCAGAGGTTCACATGGGAGAATCGTACAATCATTGGGGTAGTTGCTCTTGATCCGGCGCGTGAGGGCGCTGCAACATCGCCGAACATGGACTCGATGAATGCCGAGGCGGAATGTATGTTCGCCTCGGAGGCGTCTGAGGACCGAATGCTGGCTTCCAAGGCTGGAGTTGCATCATCACAATCTACAATGTTTGACTGAATCGAGCGAAACAACACATCGAGTGCTAGCTGGGTTAGACCGCGTTGGCTGCGGCTTCCGAGCATCGTGTGTGTCTAATGAATGCATTAGCGGGCTCCAAACCACGACATCATATCAGCAGGCACGAAGTCGACGTGGCATACCTTGCCTGATCCCGTCATTCCAAGAGTGGCCAGCAAGCCATCTGTACCGTCTCCGCCACGGGGAGCAAGCGCGCCCTCCACCAAGGGGAGGACCTTGGTGCCGTGAAACAGATCCAGCTGGGTGGCATCCTCTTCGAAGACGCGCGTGAAGGCGAATTTCTCGATGGCGCGTCTCCGATCGTTGGGAGGGTTGAGAGTGATATGGGTGGGTGCATCACCTTCGTCAGGTTCCTCGACCAACAGAAACTTCTCAGTGTTGGCGTTGACCGCCTGGGGCGGCCTCAGCCGTAGATAGACATCAAAAAGATTGGTCTGCGCCTTCTGTGGTGGGTCCATCGTATCTGCGACTTATTGAGATATTGAACTTTTGTTGTTGTTGATGAACTTGTAGTATCCGAAAGAAAAGGCAAGTCATGAATTGTAGATGGAAAGAAGATAGATTGCTCAATAGTAAGGAAAGTTGTCAGATTACGATGCCATATAACTGCTGCTCCGAATCAACTTGTAAGGTTCACATAATGGCATGTGGTTGTTTACAATAAACGGGCTCAATCTTGTTTACCGGGCAACGGCGAACACTTTAACTGGGGATAAGCCACTTCCGTGCCACAACTAAGAGCTGCTCAGCCCCATCACGCTCGAGACCCCTAGACCTCGGCCCTAGACAGCCCTAAAGAGGAAACGCCAAAACTGTCCCGCATTGGGGACGACCCACTACAATTTTTTTCCCTGCACGCACTTCAATGGGGAACTGTAGACCCCTCCTTCCATGTACCCCTCCTCGCTTTTTTGTTACGTCACGTAGTTATCGTTACTTAGCACAATTCGTGCCAAAACCAACTTGGACATCTTTAGTTTCATGCAATTGTATTTGATGCTAATGTCGTCTCCGAGCCATAGCCAAAACTATTGCAACATTCTTGATGGAGGTGTAGGACGCCACTCACAGCTGCAGTATATTGGTTGCAGTATATTGGTATACATTGGCAAGTTGGTCTACCTGGGACTAGTATACCTATATCCCCATTTGTTTACCGCACACCCCAGCCATTTCATAGGCAGAACAACGTTCGACGTAGATTCATCCACGTAGGTTGTGGTGGGTAGGTAGTTAGTTGCAGAGAATTGCTTCGCAATTTTGTTTGATATGAGTCATGCTTCGATCTCGACATACATCTAGACCCCGAATCTGCGTCACACCGTCCATTAGCGAGTGGATTTGGAGACGATAGGCGTCAGCCTAACAAAAGTTATCACTGCAAACTTTGTGTCGACAACCTCAATCCACCTTCCACCTTTGCAGCGATAACCGGCGGCGATCAACATAACGACATCAAACGCTTATGATTTTGGCTCCCCATGGAACCCCTCAATGACCCGGTGATCTCTTCTTGAGTGATACTCCTTGTACTGTGCAAGCTGAGATCGGCTATCGCTTCATAGAATGCACGTCATGACTTACTATATAGAGAGGGGTTTGTGGAGTACGGAAATGGGAACAATGACATGCCCCGAAGATATATGCTAGAGCTACCTAGTATCTGAAGGCAGCAGTTGATTAGGGACCTAGATCTAGAAACCAATCTAGGGAGAGAGATTGCTTTTGCAACGAGGTAAGAAAAAAAAAAGGGGGGGGGGGGGGCCAAAAACATCGAGGTGTTACGAACAAGAGTGGAAGTCCGGAGTTTTGGGAGGCAGTCTCCGAAATTAGAACAATCCATGGCTGAACCCATCTTGGTCCCTGTTGGAGAAATTTGTGGTGTGGTTGACGGTGACCGGCTAATCAGGAGTAACCTCGAAGTGGATGACTCTCACCAGTCCGATTCTACTGGTACACGCATCCAGAGATGACATGACTCCTGCATGCAGCAAACGAGTGGCACAATAACACAGGACTAGGAATGCCATCTTTTGTGGCTACCTTTGAAGGAAAGAGGAAACAGAAGCGAGTCTTGACGCTCTTCGTTAACCTAGCCACGATATGCACTTTCTCGGTGGTATGCAAGTTGAACGGTGATAGACATTTGACTTCATAGCTTAACTCCGAGATGTAGATAATGAGGGAGACGAAAAGGAAAAGAAAACTGAGAAACTTTTTCAGGAGTTGAGTAATTAGAATTGATGCGCTATTTTGAGCTTGAGACATGAATCACACTGCCGAGGTACTACTTGACTGTACTTCAGGTTGAAATATTGGTTCCGCCAGCAGGTGTCTGAGTTGGACACCTCGGTAAACACGTTGATATTGTTGAGTTATAGATGACTCCTCCCAAGGTCACAAGCTTGAAGTCTACTGGAAAGATCAAGATCAGTTCGAACACTTTCGGGCGTGTCATGGTCTTCCTGCAGTCGGTTGCGACGAATTGATATACGCCGACAGGGATTCGGGCGGCTCGCGTGACTTCGTACTTGCAGAGACCCCATATGAAACACACCTGGCTGGTAGATAGATGCAATAATAACACATATACCTGTCAACAAAGTCGATGCTGCTCTAGTGCTTGCAGGAAGACCATTCTCAATCCTGCTGTTTTGGGGATGCGGCTTGAAATTAGCGGCAGTACAAGATAATGCTGGCAGGATCTGTATGGCGCTATGCACCACTCATGGGCAACTCGGTCCCCAAATGTCCTGCAGCAGTGGGTATATCAGTTGGTCATAGTGGACATCGGTGGATTGCAGCGAAGCTGCTAGTGTGCGAGATCAAAAGGCGGTGACGCAGGGCCCGGTCCAATAGGCTCACAGGAATTGTGCGCTGCATGTTGCACTGCGAGCCAATCATGTAGCCTGAAACTCTTTGGCTTTTGGCGTGGTTTGTTGCATGATGCCACTTGTAGCACCCCACTATCGAGGGCCTGTTCGAGCGTGAACGGCAGAAGTACCTGCCCAGGTGGGTACAACACGCTGCACCGGAGCAAGTGGGTGCGGGCGGAACGGGGTCGGTAGCCAAATGTTATGTATACCTCAATTTTTTCCCGTCTGGGATTACTTTTTCTCCTCTCCTCCTCTTCCTTTCCTCTCCAGGAATCAACCAACCGCCACACACAAAGACAACGAAGTCGCACTACAGTATCCCCTAGAACAGCATTCAGAAATACAACTTCGTCGAGATCATCATGTATTCGGTCGTCGCTGAGCTGTAAACACCCACTGCGGGACATGCCTGCGCTGGGCGTGTCCCGTAGTCCGTCAGTTCACCGAGAGATTCCACCAATTGCCCAATCGACGAAGTTTCTACAGACTTTGACTGTCTTGTGCTCTCTTCCACGAGCGAAGAAGCCATTGGAGAAGTCTACATAGCCAAACAGATTACTGCGCATCCATGCCTATACGCTTCAGGGCTCGATACGATCCAACCATTTTCCGAGCACCTCACATCCCACACACACCCTCTCCCCCTTCTCCATTCCGGCCGAGTTTTCATCAATCTCTCAATATCTGGACTGAAGTCGTACGACTCAATAGAAATATTGTGAAGCGCATTCCCTGGATACCTATATACCAATAGCTTCTACACCATAGTTTGGACGCTCTAAGAGAGACGCTTCAGAACCTCACCTTTATTTACTCTATTATTCCAAGCCTTCAATTGGAGATATCATACCTCTATAACCCTCCGCATTCATTCTAAACACATATACAACCATGCGGCAAGGAACAATGATACGTTTGAAGATCCCGGTCACACCGGTCAAGACTAAGAGCCGCCGGGATTCTGACTCCTTGTCCTCTCTGGACCTCTCGGATGAGAGTGGGTACTCCGGTGTTGAAGACATCACTGGCTCGGATGATGACGAGGAGGATGTAGAGGCGGCCGAGGAGGAGCATATTCTCTCCGACGAACTACACCATGTGACTCGGAGCTCCCCTCGGCCAGATCAACAAGATGATGAAGAAGAAGACGACGACGACGATGAAGCGCTCGGAGACGATGAGGGAGGCGATTACGAAGAAGACGACGATGACGCTGAAGACAATATCAGCTGGGATGGCCTCCCATCAGAACCGGAGCAGATCGAAATTGACGACCCAGCTAACTTACAAGTCCCAACTGTGCAACGCCGTGTTCGGTTTGACGTCCCTGAGTCAGATGATGATGAAGATACCGAGACAGACGAAGAGACGGCCTATGGTTTCTTTCCAGACTTGTTTGTTGACAAGAACAAGCTGGACCCATCTTTCCGTCAAGAGGTCGACCAAAATTCCGATGACGACTCTGACGCTTACTGGGATCACTACGGTACCTCAAATACGATTGGGACTGTGTTCGAGGAAGAAAGCTCGGATTTCGAAGCGCTCATGAATGCTGTAGAAGAGGACGATAGCACCCCTGTTGCTACTCCCATGACTCCTAATGCCATGTCTACCGCAATTTCCACCCCTGTCGCTTCTCCTGAAAAGGATGAAGTATCTTTGGATGGCTATCAGAGTGAGTTGATGCAGGCGTTTGGTACATGACAAGTCTGCTAACTGAAGCTACTCAGCTGATGGCGAAACCACTGATGAGGAAGAGCCTGTTCCTCGACCAATTCGACGTAAGACTCGGAGAGAGTCCGCGGAAGAGGCGTCGGAGACATCTGATGTAGAGATCATCAAAGGTCGCCGTGGTCAACCACGAGTGGGCCGTTTCAGTCTTGACAAATCCTCTAAGAAACCTGTTGCCATGGTCAATCCAAGAACGGGCAAGCTGATGATCTTCACCACGCATCGCAGCCTGAAAAGGGGGCTCGATTTGTCTCCGGAACAGTTCAAGTTCCCTTTCTTCGATCAGAACCAATCATCTCCCATTTTGGGTAATCCTGGCAACATAATGATGAGTGGAATGATCTCCTCTAACACGTTCGGTGATTTTATGAACACACATGCCGTTGGTCCCGCAGAAGCTTGGTACGCCCAGATGCCTGACTCAAACGAGTATGGAGATTCCTCCGGCTCGGAAAGCCAGGTCGTTGACGACGAGGAGAAAAGCTTGAGGATTGAAGACTTCCTCGACATTGACGACGACAGCGACTCATCGGACAACCAAGAGTTCGAAAAAGATGATGGGGACGAAATTTTGTGCACACCTGGCCGTCCAACCACGTCTTCTAGTGACGTAACCTCACTCTTAGATCATTTCGAGCACAACTCCAATCTTGTTGGCGCGTTCCGAAGAGACCAGGCCCATCATCGCTTAATTACCCGTAGTAAGGCGACGCACGATTCGTTGGCGTTCTCCGGTCCCTATTTTGAAGGAACATTGCGCGGTATCAAAGATGGGCGGATTGCTACTGCCAATGTTCCCATCTCCCCACTTCGCAGACGTAAGAAGATGGCCGAGTTCGCCAGCAGCCCTCTTTCGTCATCTACGAAGAGAAAGGCCTCATCGGATCATCGTATGGGTCATAAAAAACAACGAAGCCTCCCTGATGTTGGTCCACTCCACCTCTAATTATCGGCCAAATTATCACATCCTTCGAGCTTCAGACCTGTTTCCATTTCCATAATACGACGTTGGACGGCATGGCCTTGAGCCATCCCTGGCCACGAACAACAAGCGTCTTATATTTTCCTAATTCTCTATTCCGAATGGTATTTTCCAATTTCTGTAACCAATCCAAGAGCTATAATGTTCGACAGTGGCCATTCATATCATACCTGTCGGACACCATACAAGGCGGCGATGTATAATTTTATAGACGCATTTCCTACTTTCCGGCTTGGCAAAGCAAATGAACGGACATGAGAGTAAAAAAAGGCTTACATGCAGGCAAGAAAGGCCGCTCAAAGACAAAAGTTTTCTATTTTCAGTTTCTGGTCCTCTCTCCAATGAGGCTTGGTTAAGACAATGATACCCACTGAGGCAGATTGCTTCAAGGAACGGTACTAAGGCGGAAATACTATGGCGTCACGTATGGGACGTATGTCTCGACGTGTTCTCCCCTCGTGTTGATGTATAATAGCCTCTTCAATAGGGCCCATAGGACACCAAGATAATTAACCATTTATGACAATAACGATGAAATTAAGCTTTCATAATAAACGTGATATACATCTGTGGTATATTGTGAAGCCGGCTACTTTTGCCAAAAAAAAAACGCCGCTCTCATACAAATTTGTCTGGGTTTTGTGCCTAGTAAGGTCGAGTAAGGTCAGATTACTGTGATAGAGCGAGAAAACCACAAAGAGAAGGGCTAGGTGAATAGGGGAGTTTAGGAGACGACCAAGTCACACAGATTCGCTGTACCAATGTTAATGACGATATTATACGCCTGTCATTATAGATGTGTGCGCATGCCTTGGCACTTGACAACCTTGGCAGATGTTAGAAAGGCGAGGCGTCGATACGGGCACCAGGGTTGTATGTGATTGATTGGATTTTCTTTCCCAACGTCAACTAGCAACTTTTTCCTTTATTCTGTCCTTGTCTTGCTGCTTGGCAATATTTTGGGCATCTCTCAGGTTACTTAGGGCCAGGATATGTGCTACCGTTTTGTATATAATAAGTACCTTGGCTAGCAGTAATGAAGCTCAATGCTAAAACGCGCTTGTACAGAGAGTTTAGTTTTTTTTTTTTTTTTTTTTTTTTTTTTTTTTTTTTTTTTTTTTTTTTTTTTTTTTTTTTTTTTTGCATAGAATGTAATTCTATGAGTTTACTCTTCACAAGTAGAGAGGTATATAGAGAATGGATATCAAGCATAATCTTTCGCGGGCTGGCAAAGATCACGAAGCTTGTGTGCGGCTGATATACACAAGATAGCTAAGTATATGTATGTCGTATTTTAAGTGCCTTGTCCTTTATTGCCATTTTGGGGAGTGAGAGATGACCTAATGTTTATGTCCTTCACCCATGGCTTAGCTAGAGTATATACAACACCGGCTAAAGTCGCCTTATGTTAGATCAGAGCTCACTCCACCACACCGAGCGTGTCGCAACTCAGGACTTGCATTCGATTAAACTGTAGACTTTCTGGGATCGTTCAGTCAGATTGTTCAATATGTCGAAGTGGGTGCTGCTGTTTTGCATCACGGTTCTCTCTGGCCTGATCGAGTACCCCCTGGCACTAACGGCCGGCACGGCCACGGCTTGCGAAACGGACGTCGAGTCTTACTCCTGGAGGATTGAGGATTTCGAATGGCGTACCGGCTATACTGTGTGGTCATATTCCGTCGGTGTAGGTCCAGCACCTCCGCCGCCACCGACCCAGTTCTATAACTGCGGTGAAGCGATGATACGAATGAACATTACCACCATCAGCACCAAAGCGGGCAAGAACACCAGCTTGACGTCTGTCTCTTGCGTTGAGCAGACAAATGACGCCAAGCTAGCTAATATCACAGATATGACAGACTACAATGCAGGGCCTTGGTATGAATATATACCCCTCGATCTCTTAGACTTCTTGTCTTGGATGATCTAGCGAGTTCATTAGTGAGAGACTTAGAAATTTTGACTAACGTGTTTATATACACGTAGGGGACCCCCACCACCAAGCCCGCACTGGTTCTTGTGCGGACCTGACCAGTTATTCATCTTTCCGAACGGTACCCTTGATCCATGGGCGGACATGAGCCGATTGGATAGCCTCACCACCCAGATTCGAATGGATCCGGGGAAGATGACGCTCGAATTGAGGCAGGGATGGCTTTGTGGTGATAGTGAATCCAAGTACGCTCTGCTTCGGCTACTTTTCATACTTCTTCCTAGCCCCCTACCGGCCGGCAAACTAGCTTCTAATCATTAACAGGGGCCATGTCGATATCGTGGGCATTGCGGACTTGCCTCCGCTCACGTGTCAAGGTCGTCCTAATCTCGAGCCTGATGCGAACTTCCTTATTAATTCTCCCGTAATGCATGGTCCGGGCCTAAACGCTCCAGTACGCAATGGCAGTGTTTGCACTGGACCAGAGTTTCTTGTCATGTCACACATATTGTGATAGGTGATGAGTCTCTAGGACTAATAGCAAGCTACTGGTGGTCGACAGGTCCGACGGGGCTGATTGGTTTATTGGTAGTGTCGCTGCATCCCCATCGCCATAGTTGAGCACCAAGAAGTTCTGACACGAAGCCATTCCTGGCCTTTCTTAGAATAACCTCTGTTGTTCCTCTCCAGTGTATTGTACAGAATAACCGACACTGAGGTGATATTCTCTTAGCTCTGGACCTTCTCAAATAAGTTTGAGAGCCCCCGAGTCCGTCGCAAATAACTACTTCTGTTCATGGAACCCGTAAGGACACTGGTCGTAGATAACATCTCTCCAAAAGAGAGCAATTCTCCATTTTAAAACTAGTCGCAATCCTTCTCACTTTACTCTGTTATACATATGCGTATTCGAAGATGTTTTACTAGACGTCTTATCTATCTGAATAGCTTAGAGTCGCCCTTGTTTCAAGGGAAGGTTCGCTCAAAGAGCTTGAACAGCTACCTTGGCGAGTTGGAGATTTGCCCCTGAAGCCGTAACTGTAATTGTACCAGGCTCGCCCATCTTAGCCCGCACAATAGCGAGGGCCAAGCCACTGAAAGCTTTTCGATGCTTTGAAGGGAAGGTAGTGAAATCAGTTGGGTCGCCATTGTCGGTAGCAACAAGTTCACCTACACCGGATACATCAAACGTGATATTATTGGTGGCTTGAGGCACGACACGTCCCTTATTATCAAGAACCTCGGCCGTGATATAGACCAGGTCTTCACCATCAGCACGAATCGAAGACCGGTCTGCAGTCAGGCGTAGTCCTGCAGCATCTCCGGCTGTCTCGATCGTGGCCTTCGCCCAAACCTTGCCATCCTTATAGGTTATGACGTGAAGCTCGCCCGTGGCATAGACAACATCATCCCAGCGGAATCGATATGAGTATGGTGTCTTTACTAAACGGCCTTGCGACTTGCCATTTACGAATAATTCTGCCTCGTCGGCGGACGAGAAAACATGTACCGGGGTTACCTTGCCTATTCGATCCGGCCAAGTCCAGTGAGGAAGGATGTGTGCCGTCCGAAGATCAGGTCGCCATCGGGACTGGTACAAATAGTATCGATCTTTCGGGAAGCCGGCGAGGTCGACAATACCTGAGTAAGAGCTACGTGCAGAATAATACGGAGTGGGCTCGCCGATGTAGTCGAACCCCGTCCACACAAACTCTCCGGCTACAAAAGGATGCTGGTCCTGTGCGGCAAAGACCTTGTCTGGCGAAGAGCCGAAGTCCGCGGAATACAAATTGTACGCACTGACTTGCATCGTGGTAGAATTACCCCCAGACGTGTCGTTTACAGGGGCACTAGTTACACTGGTCACTGGGAATATGTAAATACCGCGCGAACTCAGGGATGAAGCCGTTTCGCTACTCTCAATCATCTTCTCCGGATATGCTTCCTTGAAACTGTCGTAAAGAGGAGGTGTCACGATGCCGGATAACTGAGAGTATGCGGGCGTATCGCGGATCCCTTCGCCTTGGTAGTTCAAGCTAATGACATCGAAGACCGTGGGAAACGTCATATTGGGCTTCGCAAAGTTCATTGCTGAGGTGACTAGTCTGGTCGGCTCCTCGTCGTGTGCAATATCGACGAGACGCCGAGCCACAACCACGCCTGCCTCATCTGTGTGTTGCTCACCGACTTCATTTCCAACACTCCACAGATAGATAGACGGGTGGTTGCGATCTCGGCGCATGAATGCTCGCAAATCAGCCTCATACCAATCCGGGAAAATGAGATGAAAGTCATTCGGGTTCTTTTGTAACTCCCAGCAATCGAATATCTCGTCCATGACGAGAAAGCCGTGCTGGTCTAGCAGTTCTAGCAATTCGGGTGCTGGCGGATTGTGGGACATGCGAATTGCGTTTACGCCCATTTCACGTAGGATCTCTAATTGCCTTTGCGCGGCGCGGAGGTTGAAAGCCGCCCCAATAGCGCCAAGGTCATGATGTTGATCGACCCCCTGGATCCGAACAGGCACTCCATTGACGATTAAACCTTTGTCTGAGTCGAGGATGAACGTGCGGATGCCGAACCGTGTTTCGTACGTATCGATGATCTGATCGCCCTCGCCCGTAAGCGTCGTAACAGCAATATGCATATGGGGTTTTTGAGATGGCCAGGCTCCCCATAATTGAGGATTTGATACTGTAGTAGAGCTGTTGGAATCTATACTTTGATTTGCTGACACACTCCTCGAGACACGTGGGAAACTTGCAACCTTGCGTCCTCGCCTTCCTGTTTCTGCGTCGAATTCGAATACGTCGGTAGATATATGGATATCTCTAGCAGTTTCTGCCTTATTCTCCACTGAGACGACGAGATTGAGGGTTGCCGACGAAGAAGACACTGCTTCTGTTGTTATGTATGTTCCCCACTGGCCGATGTGTGTTTTGTCGACCTTCGTGAGCCAGACGTTTCGGTATAGACCACCTCCGGGATACCAACGAGAAGATTCTGTGGGATTATCAAGTCTTATAGCCAGCTGGTTGTCCTGTCCGACAACGATGTGAGGCGTCAAGTCGAGTCGAAACGAGTTATAGCCATACGGCCATCCTCCTACGAGTTTCCCATTTAGCCAGACTATGGCATAAGACATGGCTCCGTCGATGTCTAGGTAGATCTCCTTGTCAGCATCACCTGGCTCAACAGTAATCTTCCGCCTGTACCAGCCAACACCTTGGATTGGTAAACGTCCCATTCCACCGCCAACTGGGACATCATCACCGACATAGAAGGGGCCCTTGATTGCCCAGTCGTGGGGCACCCGGACAGTCTCCCAGCTGCTATCGTCGAAATTGCTGTCGACATACTGGACTGTGATATTTGGTTCGGATGAAGGTAGTTGATGGCGGTCATTGGGGTTCGCGATAAAATCGTTACCCGAGGGTAGTATGTACGCCTTTAGCTGGTCATATGTGATACCGTCCGGGTTCTCAAATGAATGCCAAAACCGCCAATCGGTGTCGAGTCTGACCACTTGTCGACCGTCTTTTGGCGACCTCGGATGATGGCCCTCGACTACACGTGCCGCAACATTTTGCGAGTAATTCAACGCCAAGCAACCTAGGCCAAAGAGTTGAAAGGCATTGTTCAGTACCCAATGGGCGATCATTGTCGCTCAAGATGGTCGAAATTCTCGAGGGTTGTAACGGAGCCCCCAATGCGCATGTTGTTTTTCCGGCCACAACATGTAGACCCAGCGAGCTTATATTGGAGCATCGCAGTCAGCTGTAAGTGCCAATTGATCAACTTTGAACGAGTATGCATCTCGCTTGTAAGTATGCTGTCCTATGCAGTTACAATTATTCCACGAAGCAAAACCCATTTCACTGTCACATTTAGCCATTATACCCACATTGTCTGTCTTTGCGATTGGGTCGGTTCTGAGAAGATATGGCACTATAACTAATATTTGACGTCGACGAGGAATTTTTGGTTGCTAGCGAAGCTACTCCTGCACCCCGCGCGCGGAGAAGGTGGAAATAACCTGAGCTTGTGCTTCTTGGCGTGGGAGAATCTGGTTCACCTTATTTATTATGGCGACATGAATGAAAATAGCGGCGGTTGGCGGCTGAACTGCCCGACACCTTGCTCCCCAACCCAGACCCCAAAGCCCAACGAATATCAGTCACTGAAGCGGGTATACGAAAACATATATATCGGGTTTTATTGGCCCGAGAACGCTAATGGCCAAGCCCACGGGCCCGCTAAAGCCCGGGCATATGACCCGGCATCGGATCTGCGTTCCGGAGTTCTTGATAGATGCCCAAAGTTGTACAGATGCCCAGGGGACAACTAACCCCTAATAGAATAGATAGATAATAAAGTAGCAGGTGAATAAACAAGAGGTGTTTACTTCTTTATTGACCACTGGCGGGTATATTGACCGACAACATGTTCTCTAACGCTGCAAATAAAGCCTTAGAATATCGCTATGATTCGGAGCTTCTCCGCATTGAACCCGTAAGTGCCTCCGGAGTCATTTATTCTGGCCATTTCGAGAGCGCAAAATTTGTATTTGGGACTAAGACGGTTGAGTGAAAGTTTGTTGTGTTTCCGAAACGAATTCTTATAAACCATGCGTAGAATGGCGATATAATTGACACCGAGTTGTTCGCAGTGGGGTCCCAATGCCCTCCGCATTCGCGCTACCTACGAGCCTACGTTTCCCGCAGAGAACTGGGCTCTCTCGGAGCCACTTCCAGAATTGAAAGATGTCTCGGTCAGCATCAAAGATGACGAAGCCCTCATCTCCAACGGCGCTATTACGGCCCAGATCAATAAAAGGGGCAAGATCACCATCACCAACAGCAAGGGCAAGATCTTGCTAGAAGAGTTCATGCGCCAACGCCGGGATGTGAAAGATCCCAAATGTTCCGCTCTGCGTATAGTGCCTCGCGAGTTCAAGCCCCGGCTGGGCTCGGACTCGTGGCATTTGACGGCGAGGTTCGAGGCCTCGCATCCTGACGAGAAGATCTTCGGCATGGGACAGTACCAACAGCCCTATCTCGATCTGAAAGGCGCCGACATCGAGCTGGCGCAGCGAAACTCCCAGGCCACTATTCCGTTCTCTGTCAGCTCGGAGGGATATGGGTTCCTCTGGAATAACCCGGCGATCGGCCGTGCCGTCTTTGGCAAGAATGCCACCACCTTCGAGGCTTTCTCGACGCGCGTGCTGGACTATTGGGTCGTCGCGGGGGATACGCCAGCGGATATCGTTCGTGCCTATGGAGATGTTGCTGGCAAGGTGCCCGAGATGCCGGAATATGGACTTGGATTCTGGCAGTGCAAGCTCCGATATCAGACGCAGGATGAAATACTCGAGGTCGCGAGGGAACATAAGCGTCGTGGCTTACCTATGGATGTCATAGTGGCGGATTATTTTCACTGGCCGAAAGAGGGAGAGTGGAAGTTTGACCCGACATTTTGGCCTGACCCTGGTGCGTATCTCCCCTCTTTGATCCTTTCAATTTCGGAATGACTGCTCATATCTAGAACAATAGATGCCATGATTGCGGAACTCAAGTCTCTCGGTATCGAATTGATGGTCTCCATCTGGCCAACTGTTGATCGCAAGTCGGAGAACTATAACGAGATGCTGGAGAAAGGCCTTCTCATAAGACAAGACCGAGGGTGGCGTATCGTGATGGAAGGCGTCGGCAACTGTGTCCATTTCGATGCCACAAATCCAGAAGCGCGCGAGTACGTGTGGCAGAAGGCCAAGAAGAACTACCACGATCGCGGCATTAACATATTCTGGCTTGACGAAGCAGAACCAGAGTATACCGTGAGTGTGTCTAAGATCCTCCCATGACTGATCCCCTGATCTCCTTGACTCGTGTGATATCTCCCGTTCTTTCATGTGAGATATGGAATCGTCAGCTAACGTATCGATGTGCTCGCAGCATTATGATTTCGACAATTATCGATACCATGCCGGTCCTGATCTAAGTACGTACCACCTCTAGTAGACCTGTTTACTTTATTCTCTTTTCCCCAATTAGCGAGGTCTACTAACGTATAGGGGAAAACTGAATTTCGAAATTTCATTTCGGCAAGGACCACAACTAACGACTAGTAGTGGTCGGCAATATCTACCCAGTACAGTACTCTCGTGCTTTCTACGAGGGTATGAAGGAGGCCGGCCAAGAGCGAATTGTCAATTTAGTACGATGCTGTTGGGCCGGGAGTCAAAAATACGGAGCTCTCCTGGTAAGAAGCGACACCCGATCATCCTTGTCTCCATAGCCGTTACATCCCGCGTAGCCCTCCGATTAACAATATTTCAAATAGTGGTCAGGCGACATAGCGAGTTCATGGCCCAGCTTGCGCGCGCAGCTCTCCGCCGGTCTCAACGCCGGACTAGCCGGCATACCCTGGTGGACGACGGATATAGGGGGGTTCCACGGCGGGGATCCGCGGACGGCTGAGTTCCGGGAGCTCTTCGTGCGTTGGTTTCAATGGGGGGCCTTCTGTCCCGTGGTATGTATAAAAGCCTCCCATGCCTGATATTCCATTGTCCCCCCCCTTTTTTTTCCCCTCGTGCGATCTAGCCTCAATCATAGAGAGCCTAGAGATCTCGACTAACGAGCATGTTATACACGCAGTTCCGACTCCACGGAGACCGCGAGCCGCAACAGCCGCGCCACGGCACCACGGGCGGGAGCCACTGTCTCTCGGGCGCCGCGAACGAGGTCTGGAGCTACGGCGACGAGGTCTACGCCATCTGCAAGAAGTATCTGTTCCTGCGCGAGAAGCTGCGGGACTACATCCGCAGTCTCATGGACGACGCTCACAAATTCGGCGACCCGATCATGCGCCCCCTTTTCTATGACTTCCCAGACCAGAAGAATCTGTGGGACGTCGGTGATCAGTACATGTTTGGCAGCAAGTATCTCGTTGCCCCTATCTTGCATGAGGGTCAGAGGGAGCGTCGCGTGGTTTTGCCGCGCGGGTACGATTGGCAGCAGTTGAGTGCGGAGGGTGAGCGAGTTGGCGCTGTTCACTCGAGCCCAAAGACGGAGACTGGTGGTGATTTTGCGGTAGTAGTGGCTGCGCCGTTAGATTATATGCCCGTATTCGAAAGAATAATCGATTGAATACGTTCATTAATCGACAATATCTAGAAGTGTATTACAGGAGACTGTAGCGCAAAA
Source organism: Xylaria scruposa (assembly GCA_022385635.1). Taxonomy (NCBI): domain Eukaryota; kingdom Fungi; phylum Ascomycota; class Sordariomycetes; order Xylariales; family Xylariaceae; genus Xylaria; species Xylaria scruposa. The sequence continues at coordinate 1,162,841 of MU280181.1, forward strand.
TAATAACCGTATCGTAACCATATCACCTCTGCCATCACGGTAGCTGACTTTCTTATGCATATAAGTCTTACCATAGGCGGGCCAACTAAAATACTCATTAAATTTATCGAATGTTTATTGAATCGCGAAACATACTCCGTTTAATGATTACAAATACAGCAAGATTACCACCATCCCTAAAATTACTGCAGGTCGATCCGATATTCCTGTCTTATTTGTGCGAAAAGCAAAACCGAGTATCATGCCCTTCGCACATCCAAAAACCAACAAACAACAAAATTTTCCAGCTTGCGCCGTTCAGCACGGTCCGTCATAGTCATAATCATGTTCTCGTGAAAGATCATGCCACCGCTTATTAACCCGACGGTGAAGATAAAAGCACCATCCTCGGTGTTGGTATCTTTTATAGCTCACTCTTCGCCTTGGCCTTCGCCTCTTCAGCGCCCGCGCCCAGTTGGCCCATGACCCACTGGTAAGCGCCTTTAACGCTTTCACCAATCTTGGCGAACGCGGTATCCACGGGGTTGGAGGTACCGTACTTGAAATAAGTTGACTGCTTCCGGGCCTCCGCCTTGAGCTCGTTCAGAGTAGAACCCTGGGGGACAGGCTGAAGGTTTTGTTAGCATTGCTTAGCGATAATAGAGATGAAGGTATCTTACCACGCCATAGCTATCAAGATACGCCTTCAGCTCACTTTCACTCCACGTGTCGAATACATTGTCCTTGGCAGCTTGAGTTGCCGAAGCGAGGTAGCTCGTAGCCGAAGCATATGAATCACCGCCAGCACTTGAGGCAGAAGCATAAGCGTTCTGAGCTGCTTTGACTAAATCTTCGCGGGTTGCACTGGCACTCTCTCCCACTTTCTTTGCGGCCGAGTCGCCACTGTTAATAAGATACTTCTTTAGGTGCTGGTATGAGAGATCATCCCAGGTCCATGCGTTGAAGCCCGAGGCGACTTTGTGAGAGTTGCGTCGTACTAAAGCGCGAAGCTCATCGGTCTTGGAGGCCTGGGGGACCGGTACTCCACGAGCATCAAGGTAGGCCTTCAACCGGCTATCAGACCAAGTGCCTACTGCTTCATTGAAAGCTTCCTGAGCAACCATAGCAGCATCGTTTGTGGCCTTGGCGTACTGATTTCCGGCCTTGCTTGTAGCGGCACCAAAGGCACTGGCAGCGGAGCCTGACACAGTATCACCGAGAAGTTCAGCGCGGTGCTTACGAACAAGTGCGCGCAGCTCGTTGGTTTTAGAACCCTGGGGGACTTTTATTCTGTCAGCTAAGCAACATCGTGTTATCATGCAAAGTACTTACCGCTGATGCTGTTCTTGTCGCAAAACTCTTTTAGCTGAGACTCGCTCCAGGCATCGATAATCTTGTCTGTCAGAGTTCCATATGCAGCATTGGCTTTTGCAGATGCAGCATCCAACTGTTCTTGCGATTTGAGGTATGCAATGCGGGAGTTACGGCGAACCGCGGCAACAAGCTTATCGCGCTATGGGAAATATGAGCTGGCTGTTTATTATATGCATACGAGTGAAATAGAAGGAGCTACTCACAGACGTGGGTTGAGGGGCAGGAAACCCGTGGAGATCCAACCACTCTTTCAAATCAGATTCAGACCAAGTCTCGTACAGCCAGTTACCAGGATACGCGGCAGTCTCTCCAACCTTCTTCGCGATCTTTTCGTAGTTAACGCGGATCTGCTGAAGAACGGTGTCGCGCTTCCGAGGTTGAGGAACTGGAGTATCAATAAGCCCACCGGTTACAAAACCCACCGAAAGACAGCGTGGGTGGACATACCTGGGATACCGTGCTTATCAGCAAAGGATTTGAGGGTACTGTCAGTCCAGGTATCCAGAATCCAGTCTTTGGTATCGGCCCAAGCATGCTGAGCCTTATCTTCCGTCTCATACCACTGAGCCTGGACTTGCGAGACAAGGGAGTCCTTGTTGGCGGCGGCAGTATCCTTAGTCTCGACGCCCTTGGACTTCAAGTATGAGGTAAGCTTGTCCGTGTCCCACGACTTGTATGGCGCGACGGCGTAGTTGTCCCAGTTCTTCTGGACCAGGTTCTCAAGATCTTTGCGGTCGGCCGGGGTAGGATATGGTATGTCGTTATCGGACAACCATCGTTCCAGCTCATTCTCGTGCCACTTGTTGTATGCTGGCGAATATCAAGTCAGCAGAATGTTGGACGGAATAGATGGGTGGATGGTGAGAGGTTGGTGACACACCAGCTTTGGAAAACCAGTTACTGCTGCCAACGGCGATATTCGTCGCCAAGGCGAAGGCGAAGAGGCTTGTCAACCTCATGATGGCGGAGGTCTAGGTTGATGAGCGTCCAAGTGGTGAAGATCGTATGCGTTATCACATGCAGTGTATAACGGCGGTGATGGTGATTGAGTCGTAGGAAAAAGTATGATGGAAAGGTAGGGAGGATATAGTAGCCTAGTAATGAAGGGGATGGTTTTGTCTCACATACGTCATGCCAGTCAGTCTAGGTACTACGATTCAAAGGGATATAATGACTGGCATGAAGCGTTCAAAGTTTCTGTGGGGTTAGGTTTGCGATGGTCGTGGCTGGCGTGATGATTCAATAATGCATCACGTCACCGGTGGCTTTCTTGGTCGTCTGCGTGTGTATGTGTGTGTGCTGCACAATCACAATGATGGAAGGCGCCAGCTTCTGCCTAGCTCTCTGCCCAACATAGGCAGCTATGTCCTAGCTACCAGGTACGACCTCCATACATATATCTACCTAATTACCTACTTATCTAAACACGTTCGCTCTTACTACACGCGAATGCCTATCAGGTTCAATCTTCAATGTCCATCTGAGGATATTAGTCCAGACGTTGAAATACCTACTTGAATACTTTGCTCTACCTAGGTAGCTTCTACTCTACAGCTTTCCAAGCTTGACGTTTGAATGCAAGGATGACGTAATAAATATAAAGAAGCAGCCAAGAAGACACCACGTCCCCTCAAAATCTCGATCGTGTCTGGAACGTCTAGAACTTGCCCGCATTCCTTTAACCACTTCTGTCCGCCAGGACAAAAAGCTCCTGTGGGGCTTCTGGCTGATGATGTCATGACTCTTTATCCCACAACAGCTTCAGCCACTGCGCGCTTAGGTCATTACCACGTGGCTGGTGTCTCTTCGTTTACACACTAGGTACCTACCTAAAAGCCATGAATATCCTGAAAGCCATCATATAATAATTGGTTAGTTTTACCTTTTTTTTTTTTTTTTTGGCTTTCTTAGGTAATCTAGCGTCGCAGATTATAGATTTGGCCAAACATAGACCTTGGCTTTGAAGATCTAATTGTTGCCAAGTTGCTCCAAGAGCACAGACAGGTTGTTATAAAAAACTCCAAGATTAGCTAAATGGATGCCTATGACCTTCCCAACCTATTAATATTTATTCGATTGAACTGGTAGCCTGAAGCCCTATTCGTGTATGTACTGCCTTTGTTCGCCAAGTCTCCAGATTCGTAGTACATTCTAAATCTCTAGGCCGAGAAATTAATAAACAAACTAACCCTTGATGTCCCGTTTTCCCGCACTTAGCCAGTATTCCTTACCGCAAAACGCGGTCTTTGGAATTGCCCCGGTCCCGCCCGAGAAAAACGAACCCCCTCGAGACAATGGAGTCATGTTGGACGTGAGAGCTATATTCACTAGTCCGAGTAAACGAGTCGTGGTATCTGTTACAGTGTAATATATCGTGTGTCGTAATCCGTAAAATACATTAAGCAACTCTGCGCTCCTATCATACGCTAGATGGCTGTTTCCAAGTTAAAAATATACATGGCTAATTTTCAATCATCGTCTGGTCTTCGATGCCGTACTACAAACCGTCTGTTTCACGCGTTAGCTGTGACCTGTTTCTGGTTCCATTTTGTACATACCGAGCGACGTTGAGTAAAGTCGTTATAAAACCCATTCCATAGTTCTCTAGCCGAACAATCTTCCTGTCCGTTTTTGGTCACACATTTTGGCTGCTTGTCTTGGCGTATATTGTCGGACATCGGTATCCAAGGCTTTGGCACCGGCCAGTCCGAGAAGTGTAGATACTTGGCCTCGTTAAAAATAGTGGCTGGATCAAACTCCTCGCGGTCAGTGCCCAGGTAGTTCTTGTGATCATCGCCGCGAAACTCGCCCGTCAACAAGTCGTAGGGGCGATGCGGAAGGATCATGGCGCTGTCAGCATAAAGTTGATTCACAATCTCCATGTCATAGTCATTCCGACCCGATGATTCAACCTGATTCATAATGCGATCGAACTCCACCTCGCTAGGTTGAACGAGCATCAGCTGCGACGAAAGGATTTTGTCCTTGGGAAATAGCCAGTAGGCACGAGGCATAGCAACAGGACAAGGCGGCATGAGGAAGAGTTCATCCATCGGTTGAAGTATAGTGGCATCTGAGTCGACGTTCAATACTCGTTGGTACTGGGTTTGGTTAAAAGCCAAGAGCTTGGTGAATGATTCCGCCCACGTAGCTAGAAAGAATCAGTAAAACAGGTAGTGTTAAGAGAAAGGCGCGCCGCGACCAACATACCATCGCCGCCAGCCCGGCGCTGGACTGAAACCGGTACTAACTTCACACCGTATTGATCTCGCGCTTTGACAAGTAACTTGGCTTCGTTTGATTGGGGGTTTGTCTCGGTCGGACTCATCATATTGTCCGGGTACATCATGACACGCTCGGCCTTGGCCTTTAGACGGTACAGGGTCTCGAAAATCATAACCGAATTGCAGAGATATTCCTTGTTGGTGACATATTGGGTGTAGGCATAACGCGACCAGTCGACGGAAGCACCCTCTAAGGAGGGTACGACGGCAGCAGGCGGGCAGTCCTGGTTGGTGCCTATCGCAGCCGATGAGCCGCCAGCGCCGCCTCGCATCGTGGCCAGGGTGGGTATCTGATCATAATTGCGGAATGCGAGAAAGAAGAGGCCGACGAAGGCGAGGGCGGAAGCGGTGTAGCGTATACGTTTCGATGCTATGATCTGGCCCAGGCTGGGCTTGAGATCAGTGCTGGCAGCGCCGTTCGTATCGGCCGATGACGAGCCCCAAGTGGAAGACCACGACGACCCCCAAAGCGGCGCCATGGCTCAAGAATTTGTGCGAATGGAGCGACAGTTTATTTCCAGTCGAGTTATAGCATTGAGTATCGATGCGGGTGAGACTGGCGAGACGAACGCAAGTCGTCGGACGGTGTCGAAACAGGAATGAAAGGAGTATGCGGACGATGGGAAGAGAACAAAAGCAAGCTCGCGACCCAAATCAAAGTAAGCAGGCCATGAAGTATGTGGTGGAAGAGAAGGAAGCAAGGACGTGAAGCCGAGTAGATCGGCCAGCTTAGTGTCCTCAACGGCGGTTTGCGCCGATGCACTGTCGAGTCTGACAGGTGCGTGTCTGGCTCTTGCGTAATGCAGTGCCTTCTACCACAGTACCTACTATGCACAAAGTATACTGTGCTGGCAGCACGGTTCGTTCAAAGGCTACCTACCTAGGTAGTTATCTCTAAGTTGAACATCACCAATAACTTTTACGTATAGCTTTGGAGGGAATGCGCTTTCTGCTCTCTGTTTTTCCGTTTTCGTGTCTATATTCGGGTAGACTTAATTCTTCCCTTACGAGGCCTGCTCTACTAAGCTGCTCTATCTATCTGTGTTCAATTATATGCCAAGGAGATGAGACGCGGTCAATACCCTCGATATCCTGGTAGCACCAGAGACTAGGTACATTTTTATATTGAATAAAGTGTCTAACTTATAGAATTGAAACAACGAATAAAAAATTAATCTGCAGGTGCTGAATCCTCATACTCGAAGCAGGGCGTCTTTACAATTGCACTGGATTATGTGATCGGACTAAGAGGCCAACAACGTGCATACTACTTACGGTAAACCTTATCCCCGCTTTCCGGTAATTTTCAGGGGTAAAATGTGCAGCACCATGCCAGCTGCACTAATTTCTATTTTTGTCTTCGTCAAGTGTGACATAACCTTGAACTCTAACCAATTCAAAACACAAGCTGAAGTATTATTCTAGCTTATTGTACATATTATGAATGAAATAATCATACCCCGACATTAACAAACAGTACACCTCAACTACATGATTACTACCTTATTTTGCAATTTCGTCTTGCACAATGGGGTATGCGTCGTTTGGACGGATTAATTAATTCGAGTGGATGCTAGTGTATTGCAGCACGGCTTTGCTTGATTTCGATAGCGCAGCTCTGAAACACGATTGGCCCCCAAGCCAAGCCGTCGCTAAGCCTTGCACTAGCCCCTCGGTAGTTTAACGCGTGAGCTCACTTACCGAGTGGGGTCACAATTGAGGTTAGAAGTGCTGACTTTGAATATGACCAAGTGGTCTAGGACTTTGCCAAATCCTGCGAGACTTAGATGACCTCTCCATATGATATGGACCATATCATCATTTATTTGTTGGACATATCTCGCAGTAACCATCGCCCTATCAAGAAGGGGGGGTTTACAAACCAATTGCGCTAGATGGTACGAATGACAGCCGGCACTAGAGCGGCGCAGCGCCGTAAACGCCCATCGTGTCTCATGGCCGCTCCTTGTTGCCGACCCATACCACGCTAAGCAGACCTTCTTTTCAGGAAACACCCTGTGGAGGAGACCGCTCAGTCAGAACCTTCGACGATCGTCGGATCAACTTGGCCAAAATCGGTTAACTAGTCCCCAGCATTTGGATCCTTCAAATTCATGCGAATCAGGACAGGAGTACATTATCCTGGTATGGAATAGTCGAACACGGTGCTTTCCAGTAGCGTATCTTGATCATGTCGTGTTATTCCGGCTCATTGCTTGGCCGGCCTTGGGCACGAAAAGCCCCAACCCCTTGCCCAGAGCGGCCGTCCATTGGGGGCCCTTTACCTTCATGCTAAGGATGTTGGTTCGTTGCTGGGATAGATTTGCTGTGCTTCCTCTTCGTCCTCCACACCCAGTCGTTGTAATCACGAGACGAGGTCTTTTCCTTGTTCTCCTTCTCTCGTTTCTGAAGCCGGCGTGTGTTTGTGTTTATGCGCCTTATTTTGGCACGTCTCTCTATTCTTGCGCTGATCGCGCCTAGTTCGTGATAATTTTTCATCATGGCCCCTTCGGCTCTTTCACTACATCTGTCTCTCCTTTCTTACCTTACCGTTGTATCAAGAGTCGCGGCAGACAGTTCAGCTCCCTTCGCCGTAACATGGTCTGATCAAACCTTCGGGCCTGACGGCCCTTGGCCGGCAGTCGAAGTGACTCTGGGCTTGGATCAAAAGATAGCTATGTATCCGGGTCGAGAGTTCCAGTCGTTTTTACTCACCAGCGACTATTGTAACAACAACACAACATGCTCGTCGAAAGCTCGTCTATACAACAAGGCGCAATCCCAGGTCGACAATACAGGATCGACCGGTTCAATTCAGTACGTGCCAGGACCGAATTTCATGATCGGGTTGGGCATGGCTGGAGGAAACGCAACATCATGGATTGACAACATGGATCTCGGCGGCTTGACTGTACCTAACGTTTCCCTTGCGTTGCTCTCTGACTCATACGCTGTCTACCCGGACAATACGTGGTATCCTTTGTCCGTTGGTTGTTTGGGGATAGGAGCACCGGGCACAGTCAACCAGACATTCACAACCAACTACGGGCCTTCGATCAATGCAAGTCTTATTCCTGGTTGGTTAAACGCACATCACCAGCTTCCGTCCAACTCGTTCTCCATGCATATAGGCTCTGCGAACCCGCCCATGCCAGGGTCACTTTACTTCGGAGGCTACGATCAAAATCGTATAGTAGGAGATATTCTCACCGAGACAGATGATTATACCAAGGAAATATCTTTGAAAGATATCGGCATTACAGTTGTTGACGGTTCATCGCCTTGGGATTTCAACTCCAAGAATGGCCTTCTTGCGGCAAAGAATGCTTCGATCTCGACCGGCGGCATCAAAGTATCTGTTGATGGTTGTTCGCCATACCTCACTTTACCTCAGTCAACCTGCGACGCTATCGCAGGTAATTTACCCGTCAAGTACAATAAGAACTTGGGCTTGTATATTTGGCAAGTGGATGATCCAAAATACACCCAGATTGTCAGCTCAGCGTCAACCTTGGATTTCACGTTTCTTGCAGGCTCCAACACGCAAAATGTCACCATATCGGTCCCTTTCCGCCATTTGAACCTCACCCTAACAGAGCCGCTTGTTGATACCGACCAGCAATATTTTCCTTGTTATACTGGACCTAGTAGTCACTATACTCTTGGACGCGCTTTCTTGCAGGACGCCTTCGTCGGCGCTAATTGGGGTACGAAGACGTGGTGGCTAGCACAGGCACCGGGTCCAAATATTCCCAACCCTCAGGTTGTCACACTGGCTCAAGGCGATACCACTATCAAAGCTAGCACGAACGATTTCAAAGAATCCTGGTCTGGTTCTGTAAGTATTTTCCACCAAGTTATACCCAGGCAATCATTCATTCACTAGGATGAACAATTTGATGTGAATGTTTTAGTAGAGAAGACTAACTGGCCGCTCTAGTGGAAAACCCTCAAGCCTGCAGATGTTGCCAATTCCAATTCCAGTTCCAGTTCTCAAGGAAGTACTCCTAGCCCCACGGCCAGTCCAGCCGCCTCTGGTGGCCTATCGACTGGTGCAGCGGCTGGTATTGGTGTCGGTGTGGGAGTCGTTGTGCTAGGTGCTGTCGCAGCCCTCGCCTTCTTCTTTTTCCGCCGTCGTAAAGATTCTTCGAAGGCTGAACTGGATGCCTCGGCTTCAAATGGCGCATCGTATCCACCACATGCGATGCCGGCAGGGTCATACAACCCGCAGAATGGCACACCCCAGCATGGATACTATGCGCCTGTAAAGAATCCTAGCACCGCTGGTTCCTCGGAGGGCTTTCCTCATAGCCCAAACTTAGCGAGTGAGAATCCAGCAATGTACAATATGCAGTACGCCCAACAATACCCACAGCAATACCCCCAGCAGCATTTCAATGAATACTCCCAACCTTACCCCCAGCAGTACAGCGTGGAGCTCCCAGGGGCAGGGCATCAACCCACAGAACTTCCCACCGACGCGTACGGTACACAAGCGAATACCGGGTCGCCGCCGACCCATCCAGCTTCGTCAAATCCGCATTGAAGTGGCTAGACGCCGAGACATTTTCTAAAATGGGCAACGGAATAACGGTCTGGGACATGATTTGGTTTTATAGCCGGCGTTGGGGTATTCCTTTTCTGATCACGCGATCTTCTTAAAATTATAATTCTCTATCATATATTGATCTGAACGTCGTCCTTTTATTTTACGATCAGGTACAACATATTACCAACCAGAATCCCGAGGATACCAGGTAGAAGTAGGTGGAAAGGTAGCCGTGGTTTTGTAAGATTACCATTTATAAGTTCACAATAGAATACTTCACAGCAATTAAACCTTCAGCATTCGCCGTCAAACGAAACACTATCTTTTCTTCTATGCTCTAAGATCCGAGGTTATATCTTCTTCACGACCCCTTGGCATTGTGATATAAATAGTGACAACGCAACTGGAGCCAGATATGCCCAATTAATTGATACACAATTCTCGGATAATAGTATTATTGGGTATGTCGCCATGCTCATATTAACTTATGGCCGATCCCGGTCCATCTCCCCTGCTCCGGAATAGTTTTCACTCGTGGATCAAACCTCACTTTTCGCACCCGAACCTCTCCCAGGTCGGTCTGTCTCAATCTGCTCACGCCCGGGATAATGGTTCGTGGGGTGTCCTCCCGGTAGGAACCCCTTCCTAGTTTTTTGACTAGGCCATCGCCACCGCCTTAAAGGTCATATCTCTCACATGTTGGGTATTAGATGCGCAGCCGGAATAGTTGGAGGACGGTTGGGACAAGCTCGTCCATCTGGGGAGAAAGGCAATTCCCGACGACGGACTGCCCCACGTTAATACCGAAAGCCATCGGCAACGGTTCCGTGGTCATCCAGACCTGGTATATACTGCTTCAGGTATGGCGTAAGGTAGAGGAACTCCTCCAATTTCTGAACTGTCCAGGACTGGACCGAGTCAACCGGCCAAATTTTGTAACTATCAAGCCTCCAAGGCCAACAGAAACAAAACCTCTAAAGGCTGAGGAGACAGGATGTTTGGTCGGGGTTGTCGAGAGCCGGTTCGAATAACCAGCCATGTTTGGCAGACTGTGGGAAATGGAAGAGGAGGGAATCGGTTTGTTTCCCCTCGCCTGTTGGGGCACTCTGACCCCCGACAACCCTGGTTGGTCACGGCTGCGGGAAGTACATGGGGTCAGCTGGTACTCCGACGTAATCGAGTTCCTGATCGATTCATCGTTAGTGAGAGAACTGCCCAAAGCCGACCAGCAGAAGATAAGGCGTAAGGCAATACCATACCGAGTAATTGGGGGTGTCTTAAAATACACAGAGAGAGATGGCATAATGTTACATTGTAACCTCCCTGTATTGGGCACACGATGGCCATGGGCATCACGCAACCGAATTGACCCTGAGGAACTTGGTCAAAAAAAAATTAATTTGTTTTGATTAAGATGGTGGATTGAAAGGTGAAATTTAGGACGTGCGCAGGAAAACCAGCTGGCCAATTTGTTTCACTCGGTTGTAAAGGCATTCAAAGCTGTATATGAGCAGCAGTATGTGACCGGTGGCTTAGGTCATATAAAACGCTGACCCAACTCATATTTTCCAGCAATTTCTCCATGTCTTCCTTCCTAGTAACATTTGAGGAGGTAGCGAGATTACTTATCTTTAATTTACTAAAAGACCCCCTTAACCGGTTCTCACTATAAAATAGGCCTAAGGCATAGTTCACATAGCATCATCTCCTCAAAAGCATGATAAGCTGTGCCGCATACAAGAAAGAGCGCGAAGATGTGGCATAGATGTATGTGCACCCTCCGTACCTCGAGGTAGACGTGTGATAGATGATCTAAACTCAACTTCTCTTCTGCCACAAGCAGGGCACTCTGGATATTATTGATTGATAGGTCACCTATTTAAAGATAACGAGTTTTGAAAATATTCGCGCCGACGAGCATCCCTATATTGATTGGCGTCGGGAAGTGCGGAGAAGCTGCATATATGCCTGGTTCCGTTTGGGGAAACAATTATTGTTTAAATCTGAGCTGAAATAGCTTGCGAGTGATCTGGGCATGATACGTGGATCCATAGGCACAGAGAAGCCTCTTTCCACCAATACTTTTCTATTAATACCTATGATAAAAGTTGTTTTCCCTGGGTTTTGAGAAGTTCATATTCTTCCCTAAATATCCCCGAGGACGACACATTTACTACTGATCAATTTGTAGAGCGAAAACTAGTACTAACCGGCGAAGACAAGTCATGGACCCTTTCAAAGCTCATCATTGTGCATTATGCGAACGGCTTGTAATTAATGTCCAGGATCAAAACACTTCTCAGCACTCGTTTGGGCTCATACTCGACCATGAGACGTATGGCGCGACGGAAGATTGTACATTATTCAAAATGCTTATGCAAAGCATTCCTTCCGATGAGCTAGGCTCTGGTATGGTCATTCATGCTCGGCTAGGGCGTGGCGGGACGAGTGTGACATGGTCTATTGAGCTTCATTTGACGTACATCTCGGGGGGTCACAACTGCTGGGGTAGTAGATATTTCTTCTACATATATACACAGGAGGGTAAGTAATTTTCAACTACATTCGGGCAATGGCTTAAACCTCCTAGGCGACCCGGCGAACAAATTCATACCTCGGCTAGTTCCAATTCCGAACCCGCAAGTATGGCAAGCTTTAGAACCGCCCGTGGATGGCTCTTGGAGTGCCAGGAAAACCATCCTAGCTGCCGCGAGCAGGTCGATCAGATGCGACCGACAAGGCTATTAAAGATACCAGAGAATGAGGCAGGGATTCTGCACTTGGTGGCTGCCACGAGCGAGCACTCGTATGTAGCTCTAAGTTATTGCTGGGGTTGCGATCAACCGTGCAAATTAACGAAGGAGAGGCTCCACGAAGGCGTTTTTGAGATTCGAGAACTACCCCAAACGATACAAGATGCCATCAAAGTCGCAAGAAACCTGAATATAATGTTCATCTGGATCGACGCTTTATACATTGTCCAGGACGATACCGACAGCATAGAGATGGAGCTAGCAAAAATGCCTGCAATCTATAGTAACGCAACTGTTACTATTTCGGCGGCTAGCGCAGCGACCTGCCACGACGGGTTTCTAAAGCCACGCGACCCAGTGGATTTTAACAGGATTACCTTCAGACTTCGCTTTAGAACGCCAGACAAAGAAGAAGGTTTCATCTTTCTCGCGCCTTGGGAATTGGGGAAGCAACTAGAATCTACGGGTAAAGAACCGATCAACGAACGTGCTTGGACATTACAGGAGCATATTGTCCCGCCTCGGGTTCTCTACTATTCTTTCCAGCAGCTGCACTGGATCTGTCGGAAAGGTATCCTCCCAGACGGTGGCTTCTACCCCACGGACAGGGACAAGCCATGGAAAGGGAGCGACATATATCGTATATTCACCTTGAGTCAGGCTAGCAAAGAAATGATAGACCCTTCCATGTCGACGCTACTTATGAGGCCACTGAACTCACTCCCTGGCCGTGATATCGAGTATGACGGCTGGCGGAGCAACTGGGACAATTTACTACAGGACTATCAGGCTCGGCGTCTAACGAATATAGACGATAAACTGGTGGCCGTCTCATCCGTCGGCATCTTGTTCGCTCGGTATATGCATACAGAGTTTCTTGCTGGCTTATTCGAGCGGGATCTCGCTATTGATCTACTCTGGAACTGTGTTGACGGTTCCGAGGCACAAACCCGCCCTACAAAGTACAGGGCTCCGTCGTGGTCGTGGGCCTCGATTAACAGCAAGACCGAGAACCAGATTTCAAGTAAGAAGCTTCGGACCGAAGGAGATGTTACAATTGAGGTATTGCCGTGGCCGGAGGCGGCTCCTTCAACTCGAGCCAGAATAGGTCTCGTTCCTATAGAACTACCAATCCGTGCCTGTATTACGAAGACCAAGCTGCGAAACGGAAAACTTGACGCGGGGCTGGAAGGCGCCACGTGCATATTCGATGCGATAGACCCCGAGCTAGATGCACCATCGGGAACAGACATTGTTCTGGTAGAGGTCTATTGGTTCCCTCCATCTCCATCCTCCGGAAGAATAGGTGGTAGAAATCAAGCTGATAAAATTGCCGGCCTCATTACGCTGAAGCAAGAAGGACAGGAAAGATATAGGCGTATTGGCTACTTTGATATGCAAGTCCCTATTAGAGGGGGAATGGTTCCCAGAGCACGACAACGCAGGCAAGAAATGGTGCGCGGTTCCCTACAGTCACAGTTTAGTGATATTATTCTAGTGTAAAAGAAGATTCTGGCGTAGGGAACCCAAGGAGACCAAGGGCTGATCTGCTGTAAGGTGTGTAGTATTGTAAACTAGCTGTTGTCATCAACTAGGTAGATACCGTTTTTGGATGAACCAAATGATGTCTCGGCAGGTGGTGTGTTTACATAGAAGTTATTAGAACAACTAGCATTATATTGGTGGCAGTCGGTCTCTTGAAGTTCTGCCTACATTGGTACTCGTGTTAATATCCTTTCCGGTAAGGTATGTACCCTCTTGTTTTTCTTCCTCATCTCTCATCACCTCTCATCACCACGTCCGATCCAGCACGCATCACTCCTCTGCCCCAGACACGCCCTTCACAATTTATAACAGATGTCATATCATGTAGCGACACTTTAACCTTACACCATGTTCTAACAGCTCGACGACTTCGTCGTCAAACAGTTTCGTCGCTGCTGTGACCGACTCCTGGCCCTTCCTATATAGCCTTGGGCCACTAAGAGAAACTGCCTCTGCTTCCACTCGTGACGGAGTTTATGAGCCGTCCTTCTTCAATGATCTTGTATGTAGAATATTGTGTAGTACTCCATTCTAGCCTAAGTGCTTGCTTCCCTTCCAATATATGTATATATCTCGTTGATGCGAACTGTAAATTGTAGACCGATGGCCGCTTTCCTTTCAACCTAGTTAAAAGGCCTGTCTAAAGTAGCGAAAAGGCTTTGGGCGTTCGGCTCAGGTTTTGCTTCGGATCGTAGAAAAACAACATTTCGTCTTTGGGCATGCTATCATCATTGCCGTTCAGTACACGTAGACTGACGCTATGGGGAATCATATGACGATGATTCTCGACAAAGGTCGTTTTGTCTATCTAGCTTGTGCCTCTGCCTCCTCTCACGACGGATTCTCCTGTAGATGTAGGAATAATAAATAGAAGGGTGCCTGTGCAGGGGATTGCGCCACGCATTTATAAGTATAGGTGGGTTATCTAGGTGCCTAAAGTTATAATTTTCCGGGCAAGTACCTAGCGAGCTGGGCACCTTGATGTGGCCTAGTAAAGCCTGCCTACCTAGGTAGATAGCTACCTTAAGAAAAATGCAAAAGATAAAACGTACAACACCAGGGATTCGCTGGTCGTCACCGACCCAACTACTAATCTGGCGGTATGTAGCTTAGCTATGGGGGAGCGGACGGGACCCCGCGTTTTCTACATCCTATGGTCGTACGTGAAGGTTAGCACTTCTATCTCAAACTAAGTATAGCAGGTAGCTTTGAATTTCGTCTCGGCGAGTTTACTTGAAAGTAGAATACAGGCCGCAGTTACATAAAAGGTTAGAGCGCAGGTACCACCACATTATCGCCGAGGCCGACAAACTAGAAGTAAAGGACCCTTGCGGCTACCCTAAAGAAAAGCCTCCGTAATTACACGGTGTAGATTTTCAACTTGCTAGAACTTCGCGTTTCTGTCACCATTTCTAGATTCAGGGAACGAAACAATAGGTCAAAGCATAAATACGCGGCCGAACTATCCTCACATGTTGTACCTTGCTGCCAACCTTCAAGCAACACTTTCATCTATTTAAATAGTCAAAATAGTCAATTTACTCCCCAAAAGGTTCTCATCATTTGGACTAAGTCTTTTGATGCGTTTTATACGTTCATTGTCCATCAGCCTCATATGCACTTTCAAATCATCAAAGACAGCAGTGACTTCCATACTACAATCAAGGTTCTTGCTGTATATAATCGCATCTTTGCACGTTTACAATGAAAAATTACAATAAATTACTGTACTGCGTTGAAGTTTTTGTCGTGATTGTTATAGGTACCTTAGGTATAATCTACGTCTTTGGTTCACACCGTGGTAGAAGTACCGAGTCATCTATGAAAGATATTATGCTGCTTGGCAATACCTAAAAATGCCTCCAGAGAGTAGAAAGGGGCAACTTAGGTGATGGAAGGTTCATTATGAAAGCAAGGAAAGCTTATCATCTTCTGCTATATTTCACCGCATAACATACACATAGCGAAGCTGTTTAGTTGTTTAAAGTAAAGGTAGCATTGCTACAGATATACTACTATCTAGCTGCTTGCAGCAAGAAGCTGTAATTATTATACATTTTATATAACTTGTATTTGAGCGCAATTTAAGTTTACAGCTATATTAAAACACGTTTATATCCTGTCGGCCCAATGTTTAATCCATCCGTTTAATTGGTAAAATGTCAGGATCATGGAAAGCATTCTGCGACTGTATAGCAGTTGCTGACTGCGCTTCACTTTCAATGCTATGTAGGCATGTTCTAGTTAAAGGCCGCACTTTTCAACATGGTGGCAACACTAGGTGTGGTATGCACTGCCAATATACCTGAGATATATTCCCTCGTCAAGATATTTGAGATAATTATTTGAGGGTTGGAAATAGCCAGCGTCCATGAGCCTGTGGGCCATCAAGCTCCAATGCGGGAGACGTCACCGAGATACGCGAATACAGGTATACAATCCACACTCTACACACTGCCTAGAGCGAATAATATTTGCAAGCGTGGTTGCAATTGGGTGTTGTCTCGTGTCTACAAGTCCATAGGTTGTTATGTTACGTAAACCAATGGCCCGAAAGGTAAAAAACAAGATGATAGATTACGCGGAACTCAAGTTTACAGACAAATTAAAGGTAAATAAAGTCCCAGTGGTGACATTGATCACCTTATCTAACTTAATGTAGGTCCTTGATCGGGGAGGTCTATATACATCGGGCAAATAGTACTTCACATATTTACCCCTATTTAACAAGGGCTAGGGCTTGGAAGGGTGTTCGACTTATAGTAATCTACTAAGGCGTCTAAGAGGCCATACAAGTCTAGTCCTCTCCTTTAGCTCTCGCAGCGTTCTAGGTCTACGTATACGAAAGCTTCACGTTTATTCCTCGCTTTTATTCGCTCGATCTTGCCTGACTTGTTTCGTATTGCCTGTTTTTATGATTAGGCAAATATGCGTAGTTAAGTCTGCGATTTGCCGCTTGTAATAGTCTCGGATATGCAGTGGTGTCCCAGTGCCTTAGGTCAGTCCTTGTAGCACCTATCTACTAAATTGGCGTTAGATACGGCCTTGTGATCCTAGATCTATAACTTTGA
The DNA here is from genome assembly GCA_022385635.1 of Xylaria scruposa. NCBI lineage: Eukaryota > Fungi > Ascomycota > Sordariomycetes > Xylariales > Xylariaceae > Xylaria > Xylaria scruposa. Next base: position 1,179,396 of record MU280181.1, read on the forward strand.
GGCTGGGTTAGGCCCACTTCACATGCGAACATATCTATACCCTTCGACCAAAGAATCTGACCCAAATCGTTTCCTTCGGCGTGACTATTTCCCAAATGCCGTCGTGTTAAACCAACCATGCGACGTCAAAGCATTAGGTCGTTTTTAACGATCTTAAAAGTGCGTCTAGTATTCTTCGAGCCATGCACGTTCATTTGGCAGAAGAAAAGCTGATGATCGTCATATCGTCCTAGTCTGCTACTATCCTTGGCACAGTCGTCTTCATTATTTATACTGCGCTTCTGATAGCCGCTCTATCACACGCTGGGCGTTTACCTAGCTTGAAGGCATCACAGCAGTTGGAAAATTGCCAGCTACTGGCGTTCTGCTACGGCCCGTGTTTCGCCAATCCAGAAGTGCCTCTATGTCACAAGGAGAAGGGCCTTTGTAGCGCACATTCAGCTTGTCTCGAGAATTGTGTTTGCCGCGAAGTCTGCAATTAATACGGAACTGCGTGTAATGGGAAGTGGTCATAGCAGTTGGTGAAGCGACAGGTCTTCTCCAAAATCCTTGTCAAAAATAACAAGTCCTTATGATGTGTCTATCGTACAAGGTGCTTATGCTTCTGTTTCTTGGGCAAGACGCTTCATTAGAGCATCAAGATTTTCGGCTTCCAAACCGAGTCTTTCGTAGTCCACGACTTTCGAGCTGTAGTCACCTCCATAGCCCTCCTTGAATACAAGAGCAAATAGTGTCATCATGCGAGTCATCATATCAGCCTTAGGCTCTCTGGCATCCTGTAGGGCCTTGTCTGAGCTGATACTGGTGATGGTCCAGTCCTTTTCTGTTGTGCCAGTGGCGCGCATGGCACTGGCAAGGTAGTCCCTCTTTAATAATACTAGAGTTAGTACTCTGCTTATGCCAAGGATCATTGAGAGTTTCATAGGAGGAGTAGGAGCATAATGACCACTTGTGTGGCTCGGGGACATGCTGGGAGGAAACGAAAAATTAGTGACTGACCTGGCTGACATAAAATGAGCTGAAGTAGACAAATTCATTCTTGAACTTAGACAGCTCAGCCTCAGGCAAGGCGAACAGAGCAGCAAGTGTCTCTCCAACCCGAGTCAATGTGGTGAAGTTCGCCTTGACATCGCCTTCGTCGTAAAGGGCGGCGGTCCTCTTCTTGAGGTTGATGCCGTAAACTACAATATTCAAAGTCAGTCATCACCATTCCGAGCTCGATTCGCGAGTCTTGGTAGCCATAACGTTGCCTAGGCTGAAAAGGGAACTTTCATGCTCTCAAAATGCTGAAACAAGAACAATAACGTTTTCAAGAATCACTTACGACCCTGACGGATGCAGAACTCCACCCAGGGATTAGTCACCACCCCAATCCAGCTGCTGACACCAAGTTCCTCGATCAGCTTGCGAAATGGCGCCTTCTTGTTCATCATCTGGAGCTCCGCATTGAGCTTCGGGTGGACGGGGTCGGATCCAAATTCGCAAGGAACGATGTAGGAGACGCCGGCTTTGGCTGCAGCTTTGATCAAAGGGATTTGAACGTCGTAAGCGGTGAATGCCAGGGCCAAAATAAGCACGTCTTGGCCTTTCAGACTAGTCACAACGAAATCCTCATCGCTGTAGTCACCAGCATGTACCGTCACGCCAGATGGGAACTTGGTAGTCGACGTAGGCCTGGTGAGCACGGTAGTCTTATGGCCAGCTGCAAGAAGTGCGGAAAGAATTGGAGCACCGATATTGCCAGTTGCGCCAACCAAAGTGACGTTACGAATATTCTTTGTTGATGCCATCGTGGTAGTGCTGCGTTGGATATATCTTCAAACTGATCTATCTTAATGACAGCTAGGGAAATATGCGATAAAGTTGCAAGGCAGTAGAGCTTGGTGTTGGGAAAATTCAATGGCAATCTGCGTATCACAAAGACTCTTATATAGATATTGAATCATAACAGGTCGAGGATCCATAGTCTCGTCTCGGTGTCCGTTCGGACGGACGTCGTAGCCCTGGCCTATAGATCTTAATTACTCCATGGCTCACCTTTAGTTTAGAGATTTGGCCCGTCGCCGGTTCAGAACGTGAGGGCTTCAGATGTGGAACATTTGTAAGCTCTATACAGTCCCACTTTTTTCGGGTCCGGCGAGCTCGCAACACGGAACAATCACAACAGCGAGGACCTTCATGCTTATGAATGAATCTAACTCGAATGAACCTTTGTGTCCAATTAAACAAGTTGTACATGAATGAAGTCTCTATAACATGCTGAGTGGTTACGTCAATTTAAAATAGGGTTACATGTATGAAGTCAGCGCAAGGAAGCTATCGTATTGATAATATCTCTGAACGACTCGGAAAGCCACCAGGGCACAATTTAGCACACTGGCTGGATGGAACACAGCCAATAAATTCTCCAAACCCCATATTGGCGTACAAGAACTCATATGGAATTGATCCTTCTAGCCCCCGAGACTAACATTGGCAAAAAATGCACTATTATATCAATGCATAATGCCCACCGCTTTAGTAGAAAAGCCTGCAAAGTCTTCGCTTCTAAAACTGAACATTAGAGTATCTCATCGTCAAATGCAGGCCCCGTTGAACCCATCAACAACGAGGCTATCATTAAACTCACTTTATATATTACTCGCCCCTAGAAGGCGGAAACAGTACTTATCTTTTAACACTAGGCCATATAGAAACTCAACTCCTTAGGAGAAACACACAAAACGGGTCATTTCCCAGCAGGCGGCTTTACCGTATTTCTCATGCTGCTTTCACAATATTGAACGCCCGGTACAAAGGTGCTTACTACCTTATCGTGGCGGTACGATGTTCCTCCCTCCCCTCGTAGCCGCCTGGCCTCCGTTTCGCCATCGGCTTATTGTATTTCAGCCACTCCTTTATTTTACCTCTTCCCCGGAACACTTTAAACTTACTGGGCCAATCTTTTGATAGTATAGCGGAAACGGCTAGCAAAGTAACGACATTTTTCTTAGCCACACAACATTCCTTATACGTTTAACATTTACTCTATAAACAAACAAATAAGGAATTAATTTTTATAACGAGCGATACACCTACATTTCCGTTTATAAATCTCGAGCAACGTACTAGGTGAAGATGATAGAAGTTGGGCAAGCCGGCAGGGCCAGTGCTACAACCATTTATCTCACTTTTCACCCCGTGTGCTAGCCACTCAGCCACTATATCAATATGAAACGCTCGATCAGCTAGATAATCCACCATAGCCAGTTAGATATACATGAGGGTCTAACCAACCAGTCCGGCATAGCAATAGGTTTCGGTTCCGTAACTTATTCTCAACATGAAAACTATCAGTTTGGTGGTGTAGGATGACACTCATGATAGCACAAGGCACGTTTTGTGATAGTCGACTCATGATAATCTGCGTTAAACCTCCATCGTAGGTTCCCTGGCCAGAAAGTTCTTCGCTGATCGGATCGTTTCCAGCTATTTCGGTGTTATCATCATTGCTCTTTGTATCTATGGTATATGATGACCAATCGCCTGTGTCAGCTACGTGTCCTATATTGGCTGCATGGTATGATAACGCGGTGGCTCTGCTCGGTACTTCAACGTAACAATCCCAAACGGACTCATCAAGGGGCGTCGTACTGGGTTTCAAGAGACTCCGCTCGAAAACCGCGTCCAGTCAAGTCAGCTCGGCTAGTAGTCTCTAATTTCCCTTCGTATGCACGTTGATGCTTATTTCCTGGCAGTGTTTCGTGCCGTATTACAAATGCCTATAGGTGAGCGAGCATCTATTTGCCACCACCCCCTTCACTAAATAGAATGGAACTGTAGTAAGGCTGGATAGGGTAGGACAGAAAATCCTCCGACAAAAGGTCTCTAAAGATGAACAAAGCTACATAGAATTTCAGCTTACACCATAGCAATATGTGCCTAAATGCACTTCTTCTGAAAGTAAGCTCATCATGCGAGGACAATTGGCAGCATTCCGTTTAGCCCGACTTGTGGCTTTAAATTGGGCGCTACACGGCCATGAATGCCAAGTCCAGCCTACCTAAGACATGTCAGATAGACGAGGTCAGGGTTTAAGGTAAGGACAACCAACGGCCCAATTAGAATAGGCTAGAAGCCTTGGGCATCTAAATGTAAAAAGGCCTGGATTTCCCCTCGAGGAAGAAAGGAACGAAAACAAGGTCCTGGAGACTCTTAGAGAATTATTAGCTGAGTAGACTAAATTCCAAGCCGCCTAACTAGAGATGGGGTTGATGCCATTCCGTTTAATCCAAGCCGAGCCTTCAACCTTGGGGAGAGCACAAAACATAAACTGTCTTTACGGAATCGTGGTGATAAGGCAAAAGCCTTCAATGAAATAAACAACTTAGTTAATGAGGACTACTATAAACAATAGTACTATATATCTTTTAAGAGTTGGACCTGAGGCTATTAGTAAGATTTTTGATACCGGTATATATTATGATTAATATAACAGGGGAGTGGTGGCTATTGGCAATTCTAGCGCTGCATTCCGATCCAGATGGAATATGTGGCGCGTTCTCCGCGCCATCCCGGGATATTTTTATGTAGGCCACCTCGACCTCACGACTTCATGTATTTTGAGGTGGAAGTCTCCAAGTAGATGAGAAGGCTCGATTGTTAATGTGAAACTTAGGCTCACATGATTGTAATAGCCATCTTAGACCTGTAGGACTCCGTGAGTGCCCTGACATGAGGAGAGGGGGCCACGGATTGTTCGGAACTCACAACGCCTCGGGGTCAGTTGACGAAATTACCAGCAGGCTTAAAGAGATATGAGTAGGTCCATATGAATATGTTGACGGGGTCTTGAGCTGGCATAGATTATAAATATCTCGATAACTTCGCTGTTTCCCCTCGTCTTTATTCTACATTCAGCAACCAAAAAGCATAGTTCAGATTGCCAACATCAGAGCCTTCCCCTACTTCAATTTCAAAATATCTTCCCTATCAGCAACACCTCTTCACCAATATCCGCCAAGATGCAGACTCGCATTGCTATCATCTCCCTGGCACTTGCCGGCTTGTCATACGGCTCACCTACCTCGATTAACAATCGAAGGTTCGTGTCTGGTGTATGCAATCTCCACGTCACTCAGTGGCAGAAGTTTGAAAACGGAGTCGGGGACGCCTATGAATTCGACGTCCGTGTCACAGACGCCATCGGTGACCTCATTAGTGGTCTAAACAGGCTGCCTATTAAAGCAGTATAAGTGTGGCGGCTTATGTAAAATTACAATATCGGGGTTCGAAATACGCGTAAGGGGTTAAGGGGTAAGGGGTAGCACCCGTATTAATTATTATATAAATTTCGCAATAGGTTCAAAATTTTAGATTTTATATACGTAAATTTCTAGCACTTAATTTAATTGTTATTTTTTTATTTTATTATTTAAAAAAGCTTTAGTTTTATATAATTATTTAATGTTTTATTGATTTTATTAAAGATTATTAGTTTTAAATGCGTAATTTTTAGATTTTTTTTTTAGCTAAGGTTTATAAAACTTATATATACCCGTAGCTGTTTTATTTAATATTTTTAATAAAGCTTAATTTTATATTATTTTATTATATAAAAGTTAAAAATTATTATAATTTTATAAGATTATTTATATTTTAATTAATATAAAAAAACTAAAAAGCTTAAAAATTTAAAAAAAGCATTAGTTTAACCTTAAAAACAAAAAAAACCTTTATGCTTTTTTTTATAACAACTTTTTCCTTTTATTTTAATAAAGAATTTTTATTAAAACTTAAAAAATTTTTTAATTATAAAACTAAATAATAAAATTAATATAATATAAATTTAATAATTTAAAATTAATAAAAATAAATTATTTAATATTATAATTATTTTAATTTTTAAAATAGCTTTTTATAAAAACTAAAAATAAACATATTAAGCTTATTAATAATTATATTTAATATTTTATTAAAAAAAAATTAAGCTATAAAATATTTTAATTATATAAAATATTATTATAATTAATAATATTAATAATATTATTATATAATTAAAATTATTTGCTTATTTATTTTATAAAAAAAAAATAAAAAAAAAGCTTTAAATATAATAAATATTTAAAAAAACTAAAAAGTTTTTTAAATAAATTAATAACTTAATTTATTTAAAATTATTTAAAACTTTTAAATTAATTAAATAATAATAATAAAATTAAAAAAATAATAATATAAATAAGTTATTAATTAAAAGCTAAATTTAATATTTAATAAAATATATTTTTTTTAAAAATTTAAAAATAATATTATATTTAAAAATTATATAATAATTAAAAATTAAGCTAAAAAATATTAAAAAAAATAAATAACTTAAAAGGTTATATATTAATTAATAATTATTATTAAATTAAAAAATTATAATTATAAGATTTTTTAAATAAAAATTTTAAACAAGATAATTTTAGTTTTAATTTTTATATTTTTAAAGGATTATTTTATATAATTATGTTTAATTATTAATTTTTTACTTTAAATAAATTAAAATATAAATTAAATTATTAAAGCTTTATTTATAAGTTTTTATTATATTATTTAAATAATATATAATATAAAAAACATTTTATATAATTATAAATATATAAGTTATTTATGGTTTAATATTATTAAAAATTTTTAAGCTTATAAATATTTTTATTTATTTATTAGTTTTATTTATTTTATAAAATATTTAATTTAATAATAACTAGGTATAAAAACTTGTTTTTATAAATTATATTAAACTTTTTTATGTTAAATAATTATATAATTTTTTATAAAACAATTATTATAGCTGTGATTATTATTAAAGTTTATTTTAAACTTAGGTTTAATTAGTTATTTTTTTTAAATTTTAAGCTAAACTTTTAGTTTTATTTTATTAAAAAAAAAGTTATAAAGTAGCTTAATAACCTTAAAATAAATATTATTTTTTAATTTTTTTTTAAAAATATTAAAATTAATTATTTAGTTTTATATTATATAATATAATATATTAAATAAATAATTAAGCTTATTATAAAAAGTATGAAAAATTAAAATAAAGCTTGTAAGCTATTTAAAAAAGAATTTAAATATATTAATTTAAAATAAAATAAGTTAATTATAATTATTTTTTTAAATTATAAAAAAGCTTTTAAAAAAATAAAACTTTATAGTTTTAAAATATATTTTAATTATTATAAAATATTAATTAAAAACGTTAAAAAAAATAATAAAATATATAATTTAAAAAGTTTTACTTAAAAGTTATTTAAAAAGCTTATTAATTAAACTTTAAATAAAATCTAAATTTATTTAAAAAAAAACTATAAAAAATTATATAAAATAAAATATAATAAATTATTTAAATAATTAAATTTTTAAATTTATAAATAATTAAAATTAAAAAATTATAATTATTATAATATTAATATTTAAAAAGTTTAATAATATTTAAATTATTAATATATTTAAAACTTAAATAAATTTTTATATTTAAATATAAAAATAATAATTCTTATTATTATAATTAATATTTTATTATTAAAAAAATAAATTAATATTAATAAAAAATTTTATTTTATAATATAATAAATAATTTTTTTAAAAATT